>JAKMXA010000370.1:0-52040 GCA_025328625.1 Colletotrichum sp. SAR11_240 | reverse complement strand
GAAGTTCTTGTGGCATACGAGATGAATGGCGAGCCACTAGGCAAGGAGCGAGGCGGGCCTGTGAGACTTGTGGTTCCCGGCTGGTTCGGGACGAACATGACCAAATGGTTATGTCGTTTATCTCTTCAGGACAGGCGAGCGGAAGGGCCTTATACGACGATATTTTATAACGAGATTGACCCGGCGGATCCGGAGGGCAAGAAGAGAAGACCCGTATGGAAGGTGGAAGTGAACTCAATCATCACGAAACCGGAACCTGGCGCTATCTTCCGGGGACCGGACGTGCAGGTCGAGGGCTGGGCATGGTGTTGTGAAGAAGTGGTGGAAGTTTTGGTCAGCGCAGATGCAGGAAAGTCATGGATCCTGGCCAGCATCACTCCAAGGACGGAATTTGAATGGCAGAGATGGGAAGTGTGCTTGAAGCTCCAGGCCGGGGAATACAAAGTGATGGCAAGAGCGAGGTCTGTATCAGGACATCAGCCTCTGGGCGGACGAAGGAACCATGTCCATACTGTGGCAATGCAAGTCACACCTTCATAACCCACAGCGTGGGCTTTGAGGATGAGGGTTTACAGACCTTTGAGGTTGACACATGGTCAAAGATTCATTCGACGGAGTGATGCACAGGACCAGTGAGGGCTCACAAACCTTGCGCTTGATCTGTCTGTAATGATAGACAGACATATGTCTCCGAAGTCCGAAAATTAAAGGGTTCCGCAAGTCATTCAGTGAGCTCCGAAAATAGTCCCTCTAGCTAAAAACTGAGAGTTGCCATGGATCCAGAGAAATGAAGAACGGCGCCCCTGAAACTTTGACTGCAAATGTCGAGAATCTATTGATTTCTCGCCCCTGGTTGGCAAAGATCTGATGGCGCAAAGAAAGACGGCTGGCCGAACTCGAGGTATGCGAAATAGTCCGAAATTGTCGCAAGTACTCCGGCCCTCAAGGCGATGGATACAGGCGGCAAAATGCGAGCCTGTCGTACTCTCGAGTTTCTAGGGCAGATCGTTATTATTGAAATTGCAACGTCCGCGAGCAATCTTGGTGTGATTTCTGGACACTGTCAGTCGAAATGATCAATCTGGCAGAAATGAGTGAACACGATCACCAGGGCTGCCGATCACATACCGATTAAGGAAACTCCGCCAGGGTGTTCGAAAGGAACTTTGGAATAGTTTCCTCATCAGCACGATCCAGCCAGAGTCCACTGCAACTCGCATGAGAGGCAACGCTGTCGCCCACCCATCCGAACGATGCAGCTCAGCTTCACGCCAGAGACAGAATGCTTGCGCAAACATCGACTCCAGGAATAGCTTCAATCGTGATCCGCAACGATCAACTGCTGATTGACAGACAGCACGGCGCTAAGGTTGGCAGCGACTATTGAAAAGACGCGTACGCTACGGGTCTAGTCCGGGCCTGGCTCGGTCTCGCTCATCGTGAAGTCGCATTGAAGACTTCGGCACTTCTTGGCGGGTCTTTTCTTCGAGGATCGTCCAAAAAATGGGTAGACTCGCAAAGGAGGGTGGTTGTATCGTGGCAGAGGAATACGAAGAGGAGAACAGAAAAAGATGGTGTTCTGGATTGACAAGAAAATCGCGTCATGACGCTCAGCAGGACGTCGTGCATAGATATTCATCGTCAGCCGCAACGCGCGGCCAGGGCCAAACCGGCCGCACGCAGGAACAGCGACACGCACTCGCTGCGCTCACGCGCACGCAGAGTGATGTGGGCGACCGTCCAGTTTTTACCTTCGGGCGCGGCGCCCACCCGCCCGGGCCGGTACAACGGGATCGGGCCCCCGCCTCCCGCATTGCACCAGACCCCCGGCTTCGGTCCCGCTCCAGGGACTCGTCGTCTATGCCGAACACGCGAAGCCCACACCACCGCTTTCGGCCATGTCCACGTATCCGCACCTGAAGGTCAGTTCAGGGGTAAAATGTGCGTCAGTCCAAGCGTCTTAGATGGGTGGTACCCACGCACAGCTGAGCCTGAAGCCGCGTATGTCCGATTGCCCGCAGCCTGCAGGTCCGCCCTGCCTGAAGACGCAGGGGAAACTATTGACTTAGTCAGTTACTCTGGGAATAGCGGGTGATGGATCAGCCGGTGGTTGATGATGTTTCATCGAGACTATCTGGGTCGTTCGGATTCCGCACAACTCGGATTTGGCCGCTGACATGGAGGATGTCGAGCATGAGAGTCAGGTCTGCCGAGCCTGCCGGAATAGTGATGAGTCCAGTGGGCCATGATACCTTCCCTTTGAAGGCATGCAGGGCTCAATGGCAAGGTCATTTTCGTGTGTCCGAAAGGGTATCGCAGGGTGAGGCTTTTCGGGGTCATTGGGTTCCCCCAACTCTGGGCTTCAAGGTTTCCTCTCTTTTCCTGTCTTGGGGTTTACCAGTGGTTGAGCGACTCTTTACACGCGCAAGCACATGAGGATTCTCTGGTTTTCAACTCTCAAAGCATTCCATTGGATCGGAAGACAAGTGCAAAATATGCAGGAATTCTGCTTTTGTTACCTTTCGTTATTGGGTCACCAGTCTTCACAGCTGCCTGGCGGACAACGGCGCGAACTTCGAAACAGTCCATTCGAGCTATTTGAGCACAGGGCCTCTGATGGCTATACCTTTCTGTTGGCTTGTAGTCTGAATAAGGTCAAAGTCTATTCGATGGTCTTGACTAAGTGTTGGCGCGGTTTGGAAAACTTGCTCAGCTAAGTGGAACCACACATTCTAGTATTGCAAAGGATCTTTGGAATGCAGTTAACGACTCGCTGCCCAGTATCAGCAGGCCGATCGAAACTTGTCATTGCGCGACATCGTTACGCGATGCGAATTGGATACCAAGACTTTCCGAGGACACGAACTAGATACAAGCCCCGTCCCTATGGCATGGTTCGCCATCGTCCACATCAAATGCCGATCGTATGTAGGATAGGGAGACAATGGAGAAAAAGGTCCTTGAGCATTCATCGGAGAATTTGAGGTTTCTGTGCCGCATGGAAAAATTGTTTGGGAGGTCTTGTAGCTTCTATTCCAATGGTGACTCTTCTATTCCGATTGACACAAAGTGTGGTGATTTAAGTAAGAGTTTACACATGAGTCAACAATTATCGGCCGTTGCGCAACTGCACTCTCGCCTGAATGCTTCATATTGTCAGCACCAAAAGACCCGGAGTTTTTTGCATGTTCAGGGACTTTTTTGCCATTTCGAAACGAGGCGCTTTGTGGACGCCACGGGGCCTCAATAGTGGTCGTTGGTTTGGGGCGTTGGGTGAGGCTTGCGATTGACCACCATTCAGCATAAACGCACTACCGAAAACCTCGTTGAACGCTGGAATCGCAGTTGAGAATTGCTTATCGTGGTTATCGGATCGGATACGGAGCGGATTGGCCCAGTGCTGCATCGGCCCCGATTCGCCAGCCAACACACGTGTCAATAGCCGGACGTTCCGCAGAGCCTCTTCTTGTGTTCCGTCAACAGCCCATTAGACTTTGTGATATAAAATCCTGTTTTGTCATATGATTCGTTACGCAAACGAGTTTTGCAAAACTCGAGAGGCCGATCTGCATTTGTTTATAAATCTCTTCATTGTGGAGGGGCACGTTGGGTATTGTCTGCGACCAAATGGCCTTAGGGATGCGGGACTAAGCAGTCGCCAACTCATCGATGCATAAAATTGACGAATTGTAATTGAGAAACTAAACAATGCGACAATCACAATGTGCAAAAATTCGCCCCATTGTCACAGCATACCATGAGCACATACGCCCCAAGACTTTGCCTTGTCCTAGGGTATGAGGTTGCCTTCACACCAACGCGATGGTTCGCCATCACGAGTTTTTTCAACGGGCGAACCCAAAATCACCCTTGTTCCTGCACAGTACTTAATTCTTGAGCCTAATTGGCGAATGTGGGATGGATTTTATGGCGCTCTGGACAAGCGACTTGTCGTGATTGGACAGCTCGCGAATCTGACATGCAGCTAAGTCGTGGCAGCTCCATCCAGACCTTAACCAATCCGGAAATGCACATATTCTGTGCCACAAGCTTCATAAACCCCCCATGTCGACATCCGTAGTTCGCGCGCCGCCGCCGTTGCTTGCCCACATTCACCGCTCCATGTCCCAACGCCTCCCGAGTCTGGACGCACTGTTCGCGTCGTATTGTGTTCCGTCGCCGGTGACCGAGATTGTTTGCTGAACACGGAGCTGCTCGCCCGTCCATCATGGTGACGCCGCCGACTGCCCAGCAATGGGAGCAACACCGCTCCGTCATTGTTGACATGTACTCGCGCCGGCCGTTGAAGGCGGTCCGGGCGCACATGAAGGAGACGTATGGGTTCTTGGCCACGTGAGAGATATTTCTACCACCGGTTCAATGCAAAGTACTTATTAGTTCTTCAGGGATCGTATGTTTAAGGGTCGCTTCAAGACGTGGGGAGTCGAAAAGAACAGACGGCATAGACGAGATGCGGGGGATGGTGGGCCAGACAGCCGAGAACAATCACCCGCAGGACCATCACAACCAGCTCCCTTGCCAAACGCCCTCGACATCCCTTCTCACGATAGCATCATCCCTCGCCGACTACCTCCAGACCCCGCTCGTGCGATAACGCCGCCGGAAGAGTCCCCAATAACCAACGACGCCGCCTCTGAATACTCGGAAACACTTTCTCCCCGTCCACAACCTTGGCCATTGACGCCGGCAACTACGGTAGGGGACCTCTCTCCTACCGGCTCTCAAGATGGCGAAAACCTCACAACCCCACAGACATGCCAAGAGATCGTGAGACTAGCTAGCGAAATACTCGCGACACTAGTTGCGGAACGTCGAGACAGGCCACCACCCGATGATCACGTCGATATATATCAAAGCCTCCACTCCAAACTCCGATTCGAAAGTCAACTACGCAGCTCTCTGGTAAATCGTCAACTAAAGGTGGGGGAATGCAGAACGGTTGCCGGTAAGACAGTCGAAGAGATGATCACATCATTCCACGCGACGGTACCAATCGGGGTCTTGAGCACGTTGAACCAGATAACGAATTGGACCACGATCCAAGAGCTGGTTACACTTTTATTTGAGACTTCCCAAACAAATCCAGGGACCCACCATGATTTTGCCCAGCTTATACGAAGGCTTCGCCATCTTGTTTTTATCACAAACCACGAAGAATTTCAGTCGTCCATGGAACAGATTTGCTACCGTCTTGAAGATAGAGTAGAAGAGACCCTGGGCTCGATTAGTCTCGTCGGCTTTTATCTCATCCTTCTACTCAACGCAAGAAAGGCTAAATCCATCCACAAGACGGACAATAAAATCCGGAGAAAATCTCTTGAGATCACCCGACACGTTACACTACACCACGAAGATCAACCAAAGGTTGTACTGGATTTCCACCGATACGTTATTGCGTATCTATCAATAGTGGCGCCTGGGGAGAAGGACGTCTTGGATATGGCGGAGGTGTTCTACAAACGAGCTCAAGAATACTTCGACTTGAACGAGCGTGTCGAGGGTTCACATGCAAGACTGTACTACGGGTCTAGCTGCGCCTACTTGGCAGATTGCCGCTATGTTCGTAATAACACGGAGGACCGCCACCAAGCTCGCAGTCTTCTTTTCCAGTCCATATGGTGTTATGCGAACGCTCCGTGGGCCAACAGAGCAAACGCTGAACGTCAGATGAAGAAGTTGAGGGAATGGTGCGAGGAGGCGAACGACACGGAGAGACTGGATATGCTGCGGGGTATTGAAGACATGATGGAAGAGGAGGCTCGCCAGAGAGGTGGTCCTTTGATCCCTAGGGCAGCAGCAACTTGAACAGGCGCACAGACTTCAAGCCGCATGAGCATGGCCTGAAGATCCAGCAGTGTGATATCGAGAACTTCATGCTAACGCCACTCAATCGATGTTATCATTGTGGACGACCCACGACATGATGCAGGGCATGCCTTGATGAGGCTGAAGCCAAGGAAGATGCAGATCTGGAAGATTCCCGAACGAGGTTGGTCCCACATCTTGAAACAAGCTGTCAGCCGCAAGAAGTGGGTTGGGGCTTGCGTCATGTTGCCTTCGCCTCCCCCCTATCTACTCCAGTTCGGTGAATTCGGTGGGTCCCGGTGTGTTCACCGGCACAGACCGACGCAGACCGACCGTGGCCGGACTAAAACGTCCGCATCAGCAATGGGAAGTGCTGTTCTGCGCTTATCGGATCTCCCAACCACACCCACCAAGAAACATTGGATCCTGCGTCAGATTTTTGATTTCAATTTGCCATCCACTGCTTGTTAGTTTCTTGTCTTTTTCGACAATCAACCTTTCTGACATCATGAGGGTCTTTGCTGCGATTTGACTTCATCGCTCCACAGGAAAAGTGGTGCTCTTATCTCATCCTCCATGACCGTGATGTAATCGTGATGTTTCATCACGATCGCTTCAAAGATATCATCGAAACGAGTTTGCAGCTGTCAACAAGCTACTTAAGAGAATGTTTTCAGGTGGACAAATTGGTTTTCTTTTCGTTCTACACAATCAAAGCATCCGCGATCACAGAGATACCCAATTCCACCATCATCAACAAACAACAACTCTCCAATCCATAAACTTTACTTCCACACTATAAAAATGTCTACCACCAGAAACATCGACTCCGTCAACCCCAAGCAGGGCGAATTCCACCCCAGCGTCCCTCGTTCCGAGCCTCTCACCACCAAGGGCGTAAGTTATCAATCAACCACTCTCACCTGAAGCGCACATCATTCTAACCCCAACACAGCATGCCCCCGGCACCAAGGTCGGAAACGACGCATACCCTGAGTTCCACGCCCAGGCCTACCCTGCAGGCACCGCACCCCGGGAAAACACCTTCCAGCCCAACGCAGTTTCCGAGACCCCCGGCCAGGCCCTGAACCCCAACGTGGACCCTTCAGGTCGGACGGCGGCTCACGACTTCCCCGGCGCTACCTCGGCTGACGTACACGCTGGTCTGGGCAAGCCTGTCCAGGGCCAGACCAGCGCCGAGATGCACGGCTCCAACCTCGGTCGCCGCGCCAAGGAGAGCGCTGGCCTCGAAGGCGTCGGCGCCTCTGGCAAGGACAACTTCCGCGACCGTCGCCTCGACGTTGGTGTCGCTCCCGGCGCTCGTGGTGATGGCGGCAACCCTGAGAACATCACACCTGCGGAGAACCTGCCGCCTGTTTCTGCTGAAGAGATTGCGAGCGAACGTCGCTGAAGGAGTTTAATAAGGCAAAAAAGCATACTTTGTACTACTAGATTATAACGTCACGAGCGATGATGACTCTGTTTGGCACATGAGCCGGCAAACGGTTTAGATCAGAAATGAAAAAGAATTTCAAGCCATGTTTTATTTCGCACTCCCAAATTCTATCCCGCTACGTGTTCCCATTGAATGATCCCTAGATTCCGCCACTACACATTACAAAACGCCTGCAACGTTTGAAAATGCGCAAAGGCCCAAGAAGCAAGTATACACAGGCCTGAGTCCTCCACCTTGATGGTGAGAGAGCTCAAGCGTCCAAGAGAGGGCGCTCCGCTTAGGCAGAGGTCTCAGCCTCGGCGGTGGTGATCTGGGCGTTGGAGGGAGGGGTCTTCTTGAGGGTGAGGGTGATCTTGTTGGCGGAGTCGTCGCCGGTCTGGTTCCACTTGAGGTTGTAGATGCCGTCGACGCTGCTGGGCGTAGCATACCACAGAGACTCCATGCCGCCGCCGGAGGTGCTGTCGACGAAGATGAAGGAGCCGTAGAAGGTGAAACCGGAGGTCTGGCGGTCAGTAGCGCTGGAGTTGGAGAAACCGACGTCGTGGGAGCCAGAGGTCTCGCTCGGGATGGAGAAGGGCAGGTTGGACCAGGTGGGGGGAGTGGTGCTGTTGCCGATGGCGGTGGTGTTGGGAGCGCCGGTCCAGGTGTTGTTGTCATTGGGGGTGACTTTGCGATGGTTAGTCAAAAAGTTCTTGCTAGGGTCATGGTGCGGTGGCTTACAGATGACAGGGGCGGCCTGGGTGTCGTTCAACTTGGTGTGGTCGCCGAAGAAAGCATCGCCTATTGATTCTCCGTTAATATCAAAGTAGGATAGGGATGTCAAAAGAAGAGCTTCAAAGCCGGACAAACGAGAACAGGGGGGGCGTGCACTGTGAGCCTAAAAGCTCCTATTTACATGCGGTGAGGTATTGTAAAACCCTCGAAAAAGAAGCTCGAAATGATACAGTACCGGACCCACCTCCAGAGGAGAACATGGCAAGTCCTCCAATTCCGGTGCCATAGGCGTAAACCTGGAAAGGACTGGAGTTGTCGGCGGCGACGGCGCGACGCTCCGAAGAGGGAGCAGCAGCCGCGAGGGCGGCGAGGGACAGAAGAACGGATGCGACGGGCTGCATGGTTGCGATTGTCTTTTTCAAAAAATGTGAAAATGAGAGTGGAAGGTCGGCTAAACGATTGGATGAGGCTGTAAAAGAGACTCGAGGAGAAGAGCGAGAGAAAAGGATGGACTAGGTGAGTGTGGGTGAAGAGGTGGGGTTCCTAAAAGGGAGTTGGCTGAGGGGAAGTCGTGTTGATTAAATAAAAACCGCAAAGCATTGTCGAGTCATCCGTGCAAGCCGCGTCTCCTTGCCGGAGTTCCCTATACAAGGTTGCAAATTTTATTCGGGGTTTCTTCCCGGCACAGGTTACCCAGCCAGATGCGACACAACCTTCACAGCTTCTGTTCCTGGCAGAGAACGCAACTTGGACTTTGACGAACTTGGGCACGCACATACGCTTTGGTACTGGGCCGGATTCCGCATGTTCAGGGAAGTATGTTGATGAGGCTTAGACTCCACTGTGATATCAGGTGGAGAGGGGATCTAGCATCAATTCTCCTGTATCTCCTGCATGTCCTTGACGCGTCGGTCATTGCCGTGACGGCAACTGGCCAAGCTTTTTCGAAGCTGATGGGACGGAAACGGCCCTGGGCCAACCAGAAAGCGTGGAAGCGCCGTTGTCGTTTATCGGGAGCTAGGCACATCCCGGAAGCGGGGGACATGTCAAGCCGGGAGTGGTGTTTCGGAATGTGGGATGAACGGGGGCCATGCTGGGGTCCAAGATCTATGGGGCTTTTGCGGGTTCTTGATATATAGCAGGGATATTATAGGTCGAGACCATCGCAAAAGGGGGATGGCTTCGAGCGAAACCACGTAAGATCAAAGGAGGCTGCGCAACGTGTTCCTGGCGAGGACGAACACCCCCTTCAAGCACAGACAACCTCGCCCGTACAGCGGAGTCGGAAGTTTCTAAAATCAGCGTCTCCAAGTGGAGTCTTAATCGGCCGGGCATGGAGCTCCGATCGCTCCCACACTTCCGGATGGTCGGTCAACCCGGTCATCCACCGCTCAAAGCGTCGACCGAACGGCACAACCGGCCCTTCCTGGACTCCTGGATGTCGGCCCTGTGAGGCTGCAGCGGGTCGAGCCCCAAGCGACTCCTTGACACCCCCCTCTTTGCCCAGCTTCCCCTTGACGCTGGCCCTAGCATTGCGAATTAGTCTATAGCTGCTACGAGTCAGCCCAACTGCGGTTCATTTACACGTCTCCAACACGTACCATCTTACGACCCCGTACAGCCACGCATGGGTCACATAGGGGCATGTCTCAGAAACATCCTTCTTTCGACATGGGAATCATCGTGAGATATTGCCGTGATCCATAGACGCTTTCTCTCGCTGAATCTATGCATGACGATCATAACCTACTGGGGCAAGTCCGAGGAGCTATGGTCCTATGGATACCGGCAAGAGCGGCTCTACGGGAGACTGGAGACGTGAAGCCATTCACTGGGGTAATAGAGTTTTTAGACTCTGTGAACTATCGCTCTTGCCGTGAGCCGGTTGACGTGCGGAATACATAAGCTCTGCGGCCCGTCGGTTGTTTGACTCCATTCCCACTCTCTCACCACCCAGCACAGTTCGCTCTGCGCTTCCATTCGCTCTTTGCTTCCTTCACTCTTTTCCTACTTGTGTCATCCAGTCTTTCTTTTACCTTCTCTTGGCACTTCACACTCCCTCACAATGCTCAAGTCTCTCTTCGTGGCCGGAGCCCTCGCCGGCTTGGCCTCTGCCTTCCCTTCCGCTGTGGACTCTCCCTTCCCGTCCAAGCTCTACCCTCGTGCCGCCTGCAGTGGCAACACTGCCAGCACTCGTTCTGAGTGGTGCGACTACGACACCAGCACCGACTACATGAACACCGTCCCCGACACGGGCGTCACCCGCGAGTACTGGCTCGAGCTCACCGACGTCACCGTCTCTCCCGATGGTGTCTCCCGCTCCGCCATGGCCGTCAACGGCTCTATCCCCGGTCCCACCCTGTTCGCTGACTGGGGTGACACTGTCACCGTTCACGTCACCAACTCTCTGACTACCTCCAACAACGGTACCAGCATTCACTTCCACGGCATTCGCCAGAACTACACCAACGAGGCCGATGGTGTCAGCTCCATCACCCAGTGCCCTCTGGCGCCCAACAACACCATGACCTACACCTGGAGAGCTACCCAGTACGGATCTACCTGGTACCACTCCCACTTCGCCCTCCAGGCCTGGCAGGGTATCTTCGGTGGTATCATCATCAACGGTCCCGCCACTGCCAACTACGATGAGGATCTCGGCATGGTCTTCCTGAACGACTGGGACCACCAGACCGTCGATGAGCTCTACTCCACCGCCGAGACCTCCGGTCCCCCGACTCTGGACAACGGTCTCATCAACGGCACCAACGTCTACGGCGATGACGGCGACTCCACCCAGACCGGTACCCGCTTCAACATGACCTGGACCTCCGGTACCTCCTACCGCATGAGACTCGTCAACGCTGCCGTCGACACCCACTGGAAGTTCATGATTGACAACCACACCATGACTGTCATCGCTGCCGACCTTGTCCCCATCACGCCCTACACCACCACCGTCCTCGACATGGGCATGGGCCAGCGCTACGACATCATCGTCACTGCCGACCAGGCCGACACCGCCGACAACTTCTGGATGCGCGCCATCCCCCAGGCTGCCTGCTCTGACAACGACAGCACCGACAACATCAAGGGTATCATCGCCTACACCAGCACCGTCGGCACCCCCACCACCTCTGCCTACGACTACACCGACTCTTGCGACGATGAGACCGACAACCTCGTCCCCTACCTCTCCAAGTCTGTCGATGACGCCAACTGGAACGACCTCGAGTCCGCCACCGTCGGCAAGAACACCGCCGGCCTCTTCAAGTGGTACCTCAACAGCACCTCCATGCTCGTCGACTGGGCCGACCCGACCCTCCTCCAGATCGTCAACGGCACCACCAGCTGGGAGACCGACGACGCCGTTATCGAGCTCTCCGAGGCCAACAAGTGGATCTACTTCGTCATCGAGACCACTCTGGCCGTCCCCCACCCCATCCACCTTCACGGTCACGACTTCTTCATCCTGGCTCAGGGCTCCGGCACCTACTCCAGCTCCGTCTCCCTCAACACCACCAACCCCCCCAGAAGAGACACTGCCATGCTTCCTTCTTCCGGCTACCTCGTCATGGCCTTCGAGACCGACAACCCGGGTGCCTGGCTCATGCACTGCCACATCGGCTGGCACACTTCTGAGGGTTTCTCCATGCAGTTCGTCGAGCGCTACGACGAGATCACCGCCCTCACTGACTCCACCTCTCTCGAGAACGTCTGCACCAACTGGTCCACCTTCCAGGAGGAGTACTCCATCGAGCAGGAGGACTCTGGTGTCTAAATCTCACGTATCTAACATCATCACGAACACATTCATTGGGTTGAGAACGGTTTTCCTTGAGTCTGCATAAAGGGATGGGTTGCGGGCGAACTGGGTGTTTCATTTTGTGCCTTCCACATATAGACCAACATTTTCCTCACATACACGAAAGGGCTTAATTCTTCAAACTCTTAAGTCTTCAAGCTAGCGGTATGAACTGGTTGCATGGGAACGCCGCGGGGAGGACGACGAGAGCGAAGCAAATCCGTAACTAGACGTGGACAATTCCTGTGTACATAGTTCCGCGCCGGAAACGGCTCGAATCTGCATGTTTGCTGCTAGCACATCTAAATCGAGTTTTTTTGAAAACATTCTGAATATGATGGTGAACGTGACCAAGCAACTTGAATCAAGTATCAAATCCAACTAGCAATTTTTTAACTTGCGCTAAGCTTTCTGATTCTGTTTGATTGACACGCATGCCGTTTAACCTGAGAGAAATGTTTTAGTCTTGACACGACGTTTGTGACAGACAGCAAAGTTGAGATGAACCTTTCCAAGCCCAGCAGTTCGGACGATTTACAAGGCAACATTATTGATTTTACTAGAGGTCTACGTCTATGTCTCAAAGTCATATGTTCAGACTCGTCAAAATTGAATGCTCAGGTGTTTTCACGTAGTAATTAGCATAAACATTTTGTGTTTCGAGAAGTCATCTTGAGTGGTTTCCTTTAGCCATTTTACTGCTGAACAAAAATACTGAAAAGAATTCTTTTTGATACGCAACTTGACATATTCGAGATGAGCAATGTGAAAATATAATCAGAAACATGTAAAGAAACTCAGATCACTTTGCAGGCGCATCTGCAGCAGCAGAAATTGTTTACCCGACACTTTTGTATCATCACATACTGATCAGTTGAAGCCGGCGATGACTCGCTGAGTCCCTCGCCACCTTACCACGTGCGGTCTCAACGCATGAAGACGGTCACATCGCCGACTCTTTGAGAGTTCCGCCTAAAGTTGAGATTATACAACTCCGCGCTACCTTTAGGGGAAGATCGACAATGTCGAGGCACGACAGACGAAAACCACATATTGCAAGGAAGTTGAGGTGAACGAGATCATTCTTCCCGACGACTCATGACTTCATCAGTGGAGACACCTGAGAACCCACTGATGCAATGGAACAACTGCTGATCACTCCGATTCATTCACCTTGACATGATCACATTACCAAGTGCTCAACAACTCGGCCACGGCCCGATTACCCCTCAATGAGGTCAAAGTCAATCTATTCTCACGAGAATTAACAAAGTCTCCAGTTCGGGGACCCAGTTCCTTTTCAGGAAGGCAATCTAATCTTCCCGATTACCGATGCCCACATTCCGAAACACTTTAGCTCCCGCGATGAACCTAAAACCACCTTCCAACTCGGTCTTAGCCCCGACCAACGCATCTACGGACCCCAAAAGAGACAGCAATATGGATGCATCCGACCGCAATATACACCTCCGGGAGTCAAAATCATTGTTTTTGGTCATGAAGACAAGGAAGCGCGTTGTTGTTCTTCATCAATTCTCCAAAGTAAGCAAACAAAAATCGGAAAGGGCAATGTGTTTGAGTCAGTTCCCCTTGAAGCAGTTTAGAAACTCGCTTTGCTTGAAACACAAATTTCCGGGCACTTTGGCAACTCCGAAAGAAGCACCTACGGAACTGGGTCCATCCACGTCCCGGATATGCTTGTTTTTTTCCGAGCTTCCGGCCACCACAACAATCAAGAATCAGCCACCGCTCGAACCATCGCCAATGTTGATCACCCACGTGAACCGTCTTGGCAGGTTAAAAGTTTTGTCGCCACCGGAAAAGTCAATTCAGGAGGGTTTGGACTCGGTCATGAGCTCTATATTAACGGAAGTTCGGATTCAATTGTATATTAATTGTACTGACTCTTCTGTTTCCACTCGATGTAACGCGAACGGCCCATGATGTGCTGTTGGCTTGTTATCTCTGGCAGCTTACCATTCTCATGACCACTCTTTACCCGCAAGATTGATGGTCAATACGGCAGATTCCGTTTTCGCGGATGTATCCTACGGCTCGTCTACTGAGTCGCACCTTGAGTTGAATCAGTGATTCATTGACAACATGGTCAACAATGATGGAAGCCAAGTGGCGAACAATACAACGTAGTAATAAACAAAATATATTGTTCCGACAAAGCGTGCTTGGGCAATACCCACAAAGACGACATTCATTCAATATTCACATGTGGTGACATCTTGTCGTCATCCCCACTCAGTGTGCAGAATGGAATGGGAAAATCTAGGCGTTGTGACATATTGATGATCTTGGAAGAATGGAGCATGTGGGCAGTGTGATCGTTGGGGCTGGACATCACCTCCTCCTACTGGCACCTCCACGGGTTGTGGTAAGTAGGCACCCTGGAGGTCCAAGTAGGCGTGTGGCGTCATTCAGCCTTCGCAATTGAACTGTTCTGTGTGTTTCCTCGTTTCTTCGGGAATTCTTGTATGCATACGAGAACGTCACTGGTAAGATCGGGAGTTCCGTCGTTGTCTGTATCGGATTTGATGAGAAGATGGCCAGAATGAAACAAAGAATAATCAAAGAGAGTCACAGCTGAGCTATTTGATGGAACTGAACTGATATTCTTTTCGCTAGCTTAACTCTTTACTGAATGGAGGGAAATCATGTCTTTTTGTGATATTATTTTGTTCCGTGATACTGGTTTTGACTTATTTGCCACTTTTACTAAGTAAAAGGAGCAAACCAGAAAGAATTTAAAACAGGAAGTGCTCAACAAGTGACGTCGGCTTGTTGCCTTATGGGAAGCAATATATAATTCTCACGTACTTGCTCATTACACTTGCATTGGCCGTTGATCTTGCTGTTCATATCAATCTCACGTGCCTCGTTCATGAACTTGCTTGGAAATACGACACCACGTAGCCAAGATGCAAATCGTGATAATAGGCTGCATTTCGTTTTTTGACTACGTCTAGTCATAAGTTGCAGTAAAGAATGGCTGTCATTCATCACATACTACAGAGATGACCATTGGGCGGTCTGGGAATGGTGACAGCTCTTTGAGCCAGCGTCATCATCAATCGTAAAATTTTCACATTTGACCGCCTTATTCCATAGGATGTCGAAGAGGCCCGGAACAGACGGCTGGCTGCTGACGAAAAAGACTCAGAGTAGTTGTCCAGCTAGTAAGTGATGTTGTCATTCTGACCGCCATTGTTGTCATTAGTTCGCCTATAACATGCTCTCATATGGTCAAAGTACGGCATCATTGGTTTAGGTCGACGCGGCTTCCACGTAACTGACGATCTAGCGGTCTGTAGCTCAAACATCCCATGATATCCGTGGTGCCCGAACAGAACCCGAGGGCTCATCATTGTCAAAATACGCAAACCATTGATCATCAGTCAACAACAAGTCGACAATTGCAAATGCGGTGTTGTTCTCTCCATCGAAGGTTTGTTGTTGCGCGACTCGCATCATCCGAATTCGTAAGCCCCGCGGATCCCAATGTGGAAATCGGCGATGATCCTCATCTGCCTTTACAACCCTTTACAACAATGAACCCTCACGATGAGAGACCACAGTCACCACACGGCCCGATAATTGTGTTTAACCGAGGGCCTATTTTTACTTTGGTGACGACGCACAAAGTCAACCCCTCACGATGCTAATTTCCCAACTCAACTCTACTCACCATTTTCCACGTGCGCGTGCATGCCGCTCACCCGCTCGGCTTGAAGAAGAATTCAGCCCCCAATGCCCCCCGTGGTGGACTCGTCACCTCTGCATTTGAGCCAATGACCACCGGTCACGAGTCGCCGAAATAGGAGATGGTCAGACTTTGGAAGCTCAGCCTCACGACTGCGGCCCACGTCTTAATAACAGACAGAGTTGTTTCTCCGCTATAGGCAGGGCTGCACTGCTGAAGGTTCCCCGCCTTAATGGCTATGCCCTAACTTCGAAAGAGTTAGGGGAGATTGCAAGCATATTTTCGGAATGTTTGTGCGCTGCTGCGGCTTGCTACTGTTTGGCTCGATATGGCTTCTCCCCCGCGGCCAACATGTCTCAGTAGGCTCGGTTAGGGCAGAGGACCGCGAATGCCTGACGGCGTAAGCCCACATCACTTGAAGGATACCCACGTCACAGAGGCTGTTCAGGGGAAAAGAGATGTCAAGAAAATAAAAAAAACGCAACCCCTGACCGTTACCCCTGAACGTTGGGATTGGCTGGGCGATGGAATCGTTCTGGAATGTGGGGGAACAGGCGTCGGGAGCCGCAAAGCTTGGGCGGAAACAGAACAAGGGTATCCCAGTCCATTGCACGTCCCCAGACATGTTTGCCAATGAAAGCCAAGCGGCGCCCCGTAGCCGGCAGCCCGGCAGGGCCAGTTTAGCCGTGAGCCTCATGCTTGGCTTTCTTACTACGCAGTAAGCTTCAAATTCCCCGTGCCACAGAAGCGGGTAACGTAAGATGTCTGACTATCGATTGGAATGTCACTCGCTTGTTACGTACCGAAACCCCCTCACGGAAACTGCGCTGCAAGCCAGTTCATTGGAAGACAACTACCAATAATAGCAGGAAAACGTGGGGAAGTATGAGAGAATATCGGAAAAAGCCTGGAAGCATCATGCCAGTGCCGAAGTCGGTCTTGCCCCATCGTATCAATCTCAGCTTCTCGAATCGAAGCTTGAATGTTACAGATTGATGGGGTGTTTTTCCAGCCACAGACGGAAACGCATAGGAGAATTGTTGCTTCGTCGCATGAATATGCCGGATGAACCCTTGAAACTTTCCAGGACTTTCTCCCACTTCGCGGGAGTATCCCAACTGTCCCGCTGAGGCTGTAAACGTCAAGCGAATGATGAAACGTCAAACATCAGATGGAAAGTGCCATCTAAGTGGTTGGGGGCGGCCTCAGCGGCATCGCACAGCGCCCAACTCCCTGCAAGCAGTGAGGCCCGTGACGAAGACCTCAAGTTCACCGCTTGACATCCGTGATGTCGATCATGTTCTCCGCCCACTTGTGCCGAAGGCTGGCGGTGTTGAGACGCGCGTCGTAAGATTCCATCTCCATCGAAACATCCATTCTGCGTAGATCGTCAGTCGATATGCTGCGGAAGTGGTGGGAATAGGAGCCGAAATACTTGCTCACGACGAATATAAAAGAATGCCTTCGTCGCCCCGAAATCACAACCTTTTCTTTCCTCACCACCAACAACCAATCCAATCAACAGTCTTTCACAAGCATCTTTCCTACTCTCTCTCTTTCTCTCTCTCTTAACTCGCTCTTTCAGCAAGCATCACTCTTTCGCTCATCTTTCAGTCAACTTTTCAGTTTTCTTTAAACACCCACCCAACAGTCAAAATGCAGTTCACCATCGCCACCATTGTTGCCTTCGCCGCCGCTGCCCAGGCCGGCCCCCTCGCCATCCGCGCCAACACCTGCAACAGCGCGCCTGCTGGCCCCGTCAACGCTGACGTCCAGCCTCGCTCCCAGCCTGCCGCGGCCAACGCCGACGCCTGCCAGAAGCTTTGCGAGGCTGACTCCGGCTGCCAGTCCTTCGTCTTCGGCCTTCCCCCCTCCGGCACCACTCCCCTCTGCTACCTCTACGCCGTCCCGGCTGCTCAGGTTCCTCCCCAGAGCAACTCTAACCTGATGGTCTTCGACAAGGCTTGCACTGGCGTCCCTACCGCCGCTCCCACCCAGAACAACAACAACGGCGCCGGCAACAACAACAACGGCCAGGCCAACAACAACAACGGTCAGGCTGCCAACAACGGCCAGACCGGCAACAACGGCCAGACTGAGCAGCCCAAGAAGCGCAACGTCTGCGGCGCCGCCCCCACCGGCCCTGCTACCAGCGCCCCCAACCCTCTGGTCACCCGCTCCGACATCGCCACCCAGGACGCCTGCCTTGCTCTCTGCAAGCAGACCTCTGGCTGCCAGGCTGTTGAGTTCGGCAAGCCTTCCGCCAACGAGCCCGTCCAGTGCCGCCTCTTCAACGTTCCCGCTGCTCAGCTCCCTGCCCCCACCAACGGCCAGACCTTCGTCGCTTTCGACACCGCCTGCTAAATGCATCGCCAACTCCGAGAGACCACGACTCTCTTCCACAGGTCTCTGATCTGATCGGGGGATACGAAGCGGTTTCCTTGGTCATGGCCTTGCCTACGACTGCTGCTCAACTTTGAGCGAAGCCAAACTCATCGAGGGTGCGAGTTTGAGCTTGGGGGATTGTACACCAGACGCTTGTGATGACTGAATGGTTTCCTTGGTTGGTCTTGGTTCAAACACTCGCTTAGCCTGTTATCTTTCACTATTTGCATAGAAGGTCGTTCATTTGCTTTTATTTCTTAAAGGGTTTTCGAAAAGGACAAAAAAAGGATAGTTAGTGTATAGTAGGAAATATTATAAAATCGTTCGGGGATGGAAAATTTGTTTTCTCTTTTGCCTTTTGCCTTTGTGAATGTTCTTCGCCAATGATTTGCGAGCCTCCCGCTACTTTCGGGTTCATTTCACTTGAAAGGGGTTTTGGTGATCAGACTTAAACGCTCGTGGGCCTGCAGATGAATCTTTTCCTGGTTGAGATGCATCTGGGCGATCCCGATCGCATTAGCAGTTAGTGAACGTGACATACTGATTGAGTTCGATGAAGAACTAAACACCGAGACTTTTGTGCATTGAGTGTCTCCGTATGAATGACGGTCTTTGGGCGTTTGCCGATCGTCCGTGTTGCTCCGATGCGCAACTGTGGGTACATCGGATATATGTGGAGACAAATGCGGCGCCAAAGTTTCGGGGGGTGGGGCCGCATCACGGCCGGTCGGCTTTCTTCTCGGCCTCATGTTCGCCCGCACGAACGGTTCGCCGGCACTTGCAGGTGTCAGATCCAGCCGCGCGGAGAAACAAGATTTTGTTAGCTCATTCAACGACACGTGGGGGTTCACCTCGAACTTTGCCAAGCGAACTGTGTTATTTATCACAGAGCGATAATTGGGGGGTTGTTGGAGAAAGTTGGGGGAAAAGCCCCAGTTCGACGATGTCGCCATCGGCTTCAACATGTCGTGATCCGACTTTGAAGGGCCAATAGCCAATCACAACCAACAGAAATTGTGTTTCATCATCCACCACCAATCGCGCAATCCACTCGACGCCGACAATCTGCAACGGTAGCTAAGATGAAATTGGAATGAGGAGCCGTAAATGTCATCATGGACCGATGATGCCATGCATACCCAAGGAAACGGCAGTGAGAAATGCTCACAGATACGCGTAGGGTCGACACAATGACACCCAACCGAGGAGGGGCGAGGCCCCCGTTTGGAGTTCCTTCTCCCTCGCCAATCTTGTGTCTTAATTGCCTGCAGAGATTTGAACCCGGCCGTCTGGTCTCTTCGCATCCGTCTGGGGCCGCATTGAAAAGCCGTGCGCGTGGCCATAGAGTTTTCACCCAACACATAACCCGCGTCAAAATCGACTTCAGGTGGATGCACGGCTGAGATCGCGACCGAGAGAAGGCTTTTACATACGGAATTTTCGCAGAAAACATCACGAAAGGACAATAATCGAATCGAACGAGACACTTTCGACATTTAGGATGAGCGCGGTGAAGCCAGACCTCGCGCCCGAGAAGGCGTCAGAGGCGCCGCTGAACGAGTCCAGTGGAGCGGAGAGTCCTTCAGAGATCGAGATTGGAGAGGAGGCCGTCAACGAGAAGGCATTGCTACGGAAGCTTGACGCCAAGCTTCTGCCCGCCGTCGGAATCCTATACCTGCTTTCTTTTCTCGACCGATCTAATGGTGAGTCATCGTGAGGGTATCTCAAGAAACGTAATTTGCTGATGCAAGAGTAGTCGGCAATGCAAGAATCGAGGGTCTCACCGACGACCTGCACATGAGTGAGTTCGAACCTCGCGTACCTTATAAAGTGAGATGACCGGCTGACCTTTACCAGCTGGAAATGAGTATCTCACTGGTCTCACCCTGTACTTTATCGGATATGTTCTTTTCGAGGTAGGCTAGCAGTTGTGTTCAAGGCTCGGAAAACTACTAATCGACGCATTTTTCTGACCTCTAAGTAGATCCCATGCAACATCATTCTGAAAAGAACCACGCCTCGCTTCTGGCTTCCCACTCTCACCATCGCTTGGGGCATTGTTGCCACTTTGATGGGTATCTGCACTAACATGGCCGGATTCTTTGTCGCCAGATTCTTTCTTGGCGTCACGGAGAGTGGTCTTTTCCCTGGAGTTGTCTTCTACTTCTCTATGTGGTATCGGCGTCGCGAGCGGCAATATCGCATTTCCCTCTTCTTCAGTGCTGCTTCTCTTGCAGGTGCTTTCGGTGGCATCCTCGCATGGGTAAGCACTTCGACACCATCATCATTCAATCACATAGCTAACAATACTTAATTAGGGCATTGGGCACATGAAAGGAATTGTTTGGGCCAACGGTTGGCGATGGATTTTCATTCTGGTTGGTACTCAACCTTGATCTGCACGTTCATGACACTTACCTTGTGACCAGGAGGGTATCGCTACCGTCGTCATTGCCGTCGCTGCGTACTGGTTTATCCAGAACTACCCCGACACTGCTCAATTTGTCTCTGACAAGGAGCGTCGTTACATCCGCGCCAGACTAGCTGCCGACAGCGACGCCACTCATGATGAGCGTTTCACGTGGGCCTATGTGTTGGACGCTCTGAAGGACCCGAAGTGTTGGTTGTACGGTCTGGGCTTTCACACCATGAGCCTGCCCCTCTACACCTTTTCCCTGTTTCTGGTGAGTACTAGGTGATCAATGTTAATAAATCGAGCGAAAAAAGCTGACCTGGCTAGCCTACCATTATCAAGAACCTTGGATACACTGCTGCAAAGGCTCAATTGCTTACGATTCCGCCGTACGCTCTTGCCTTTGTCACAACATTGACCGTCGCAATCTACTCCGAACGAACTGGCCGCCGAGCGTTCTTCATCATGGGATCCTCCGCTTTCGCAGCCATCGGCTACATCATCCTCCTCGCCAACACCGACCCCGCGGGGAAGCCTGGTGTCTCATACCTCGGAACCTTCTTCGCAGCCGGTGGCATTTACCCTGCGACTGCCCTGGTCCTCTCATGGCCTGCCATCAACGTCTCTGGCCAGACGAAGCGCGCCGTAGGCAATGCTATGCAGATCACCATTGGCAACCTCGGCGCGGTGATGGGCACCCAGTTGTATCGTTCAAACGACGGCCCGCGGTACATTGTCGGTCACTCCCTAGCTTTGGCATACTTGATCGCCAACGTCGCGGTCTGTGCTGTCTTGTACTTCGTTCTCAAGGGAGAAAACAAGAGGCGCGAAGCAATTGCGGAGGAAGTCAATGCTATTGGAGACTTGAACGACTGGCCCGGCGACAAAGACCCTAGATGGCGATTCCAGTATTGATAACCCCAGAGACGGTGGCTTGGATGAGAAGATCATCTAATAGTCCGAGGGCGCAAGTAGAATTCAGTTGCATAGATTGCAAGATACCATTTCCAGGTCCAGATCAGATAACTGTCTCCAACTGTCAGTTTCTCACGACGTAAACAGTGGCAGACATAAGTAGTGGGTACGGCAATTAGCAAGACGAAGAGTGGGCTCAATTATTCAAATCAACATGCAACACCTTTCCAGAGAGTGATCGCTCCCGAGATCAGATGCTCGAGTCCATTCCTCACGGACGGAATGTGAGCATAGGTTGTCAACCGTCCACAAGACGCATTTCCCTTCAAATCAGCGCGACCATCATATCAACCCCGGAGCATTCTTCCAAATGACAGGGCTCCAGGGATTTCCTAAGGCCCCACAAGATGTGCTTGACAAATAATCGCAAGAGACGTTCCCTCGTCCTCAATCCCGATTAAGTTGGTGTATTTCTCTTGCAAGTTACAAACAATGATCCGAGTTGGCCCTCACCCATGACAGGGACTGTCCGGATTTGGTCTGCGTCGTGAGCATGTGAATCAAAATGGCTGCGTTTGGCCCGAGCTCGAGTGGCCACAATTTGCGCCACTGAGCTGAGGCGATATGCTGCCCAGAATCGTCAACTTCATTCTCAATCGCTTACTGTTTCTCAGGCATCCTTCCATCGAACAAATGGCACTGTCAAAAGATGTCGTCGAGAAGCCTGGGTTGCTGCCGAGCTCTTTCGAGCTTCATTTAGATGAAGAACAAGGAGAGGTAGATGGTGTCCGAGGTCGTCATGAACGACATAAATACTGCGAAGTCGAATGCATCCCATGCGTCATGTATTGTTGTCTCACTTCGCTTTGCTTCTCAGTGGTCCTGGAAAACGGCGCTGAGTTTTAGGCGGTTAGACTGGCGGTCTTTTCCATCGTTCTTGGCACATCTAGCTGGCTTTGTGAAACTCTTGGGGCTTGTCGAGTGGACCCAAGATTGGCTTATGAGGACGTGCAGCATTTCGATTGCTGCGGACAGCTCGGACACAAGAAGTGGAGTTGACTCACGATAGTAAACCACACGTGTTGCGTGACGGGTTCCTCCGACGGCCAAGTCAGAGAGTGTTCGGCTCAAGCAAAGAGTAGACTATTAACCTCCCAATCGTAGACAATCTGTTCATATCTTCTGTATCCACAGGCTGACCGGCACTTCCCAGGATCAGAGTCATGGCCCAACCGACGGGAGATGGTTCTAGTCCGCTACTATGACTTCTCAGCCGGCGGGATAACTCTAAAATACGAACTACTCCTGAAATCCGACACAATCATACTATAGAACAATCCACTATCATTTGAGATAGATTGGAAGTTCTACACACAAATTGTTCTCGCCTTGGCTGGCATAACTGACCGAACTATAAAGGGTGCGCCAGAACCTTAAGTCAAATGATCTTCCTACAACCACCATCATCCTTTGCCAAATCAACAAAATCGCGAACCATATTATACATAGTTTATATCGCAATTGTCGCTGTAGGTGCAATGACAAGTTCTTGTCCAAACAAGCTTTGACTAAGTTGGTGACTAGACCAAAACCTAGCCTATCATGCAGATCACAGGCTTCGCCGCGGCCATCGCTGCTGCCTTCTTCGCCGCTAGCGCTAGTGCCACGTGCACCACCTCCTGGCCGGGCTACACCTGCAATGGAGCGCAGCTGGCATGCTGCATGGATATTAGCTATGGCGTGATGGACCAGAGCAAGAAGGACGAGAACTGGAGATACGACTGGACTCGGGCCAACTGCAACACCTGCAAGGCTTGAATTTAATACCGGGAGAGAATGAGAGTGCGTCTGGGACGTTGAGTTGGCAACTAGATACTAAATCAATACTGCAAACCAAGAATTTAATCATGACCTAATAGAAGTTTCGTCGCAGACCCTCTACTAAAGGATTACGACAAAATTGTGGTGATAGTAACGGCACCTGCGGCAATCAAGACACCTACCAAGGTTGGATCATGACGTCTTATTTGGCTGCTTCATTCTTATTTCCTCCATGGTCTAGCTTAATAAATCATAGGAAATGTAACTGTTGATGGATGGGTGGCTGAATGCTGACGGACATGAACAACTATTTATCTCCCGCCACCATAGCCGATTGCTGATTATTGCTCCTGAATCCTTCAAACCTCACACAGCTACTGGCTCCTTTTCTTCCTCGGATCCTGGAACACTTGGAACTTGTTGCAGCGGCCGTCCAACGTGATCGTGCGTGGCATCCCATTCAGCTAAGTCGCCAACCGGGACTTTGACAAGCTTGTGACTCTGAGCGCCGTCGGCCAGCTCCAAGACCTGCTGCCTAATACGGTAGCCTCTCGCCTTCGGGACCACGTAGATCCAAAGCCAGTAGTACACACCGCAGCCAAGAAGACTAGTAATTGTTGTCAGTGCGAGTTCTTCATCAATGCTGGTTTTCCTGGGGCCAACTCACATGCCGATGCCGGCAACGACATATGTGGCGTACCAGAAGCTCACATCGCCGGCAAACACGCCACCCTCAGGGGGATACCAAGGCATGATGAGGAGATACAAGTCCTTCGCGATGTTGAAAATAATAATGACGTCCCACGCTTTGAATTCGGGGGGAGGCAGATTGAGGCGACTGCGACGCCAGCGGACCACGTATAGCCCCACTGACATGACGAAGCCAAAGAAGGCGGAAGGATAGACCTGAAGATCGGCGACTTGATTTGTGTGAGTTCTCAAGCTATCAAAAACATGAGTTGCGATGAACAAAGCAAACTTACTAAAGTTAAATGCGTCGCCGGCGGGAGGAGCGACGATCATGATTATAGTCAAGATGTATTTGATGAGATAAGGACCCAGGGTCGTGCCGAAAGGTCTTGTGGACGCCCAGAACCGAGGATAGGGCAGAACACCCTGTCTGAAAAAGAAGCTCCATTAGTATGATCTTCTATAAGATGCTTAGTTTCATCATACCTGCCACATTCTCGTAACATGCGGGAAGATCCAATCAGCACCGTCAGGAGATTGCCGAAGGAGCTCAAGGCAATGAGGAAATTGAGCCCCCTGACCGCACCGCTGGAACCGAAAACGTTGGTGAAGAAGAGACTTGCTGCGATCTGTTCGGCTGCTGCCAAGTCCGCTTTTGGTACTGTCCAAAGTGAGTAAGTATCGCCTGAAGACGGCACCAGTGTATTGGCCAAGACGTACCGGCGGCGAAATAGGCAATGTTGGCTAAGATGTAGAGGATAGTCACGATGCCAAGAGAAATCCACCCGTACTTCCTGATTTGTTTCACCGGGTTCTGAATGTCACTCTGTCAGCATTCTGTACTTGTGTAGAGACCAGAGTCAAACTGCCCAATCATCCCTGAACATACCTTAACCTCATTCACGACATTGAAGGCATTCTCGAAACCGGCATACGAGAAAATGATTCGGTAAAGAGCATTCGTCAAGCCGTAAGCCGTCGCTTGACCATCAAATGAGTTCTCGAAGTTCGCATGTGGCTCAGGGACTTTGGTGTGACCTCCTAGTACAACTAATCCCGTGATGGCGATGAAGACTAGCGTCAACAGCTTGACCGCGCCGACTCCATTGGAGAACTGGTAAGCGAAGTTGTTGTGTAGGGCGACAACTGAGAGTATCAAGTCAGTAAATTGAAAAAGATCATGCCTCAGAGTTGCGAGGTGAGCTCACCTAATGTGGCGACAGTGTATCCAGCCACCGCCACACCCTTCAACTGCCAGGGCCCTGGAGTCGACTCTGCTACTTTGAACAGATACTGAGAAAGTACTGAATTTAATTAGCAACGAGATACACGCGATGAGGATATGACAGGCTACCAATAGCATTGCCACTGCTGAAAGACAGTGCCACAGACTGGAAGGCGAACGCCGTGGGAAACAGCCACTTTGGTCGCGGGTATGCCTGTTCCAGATAGACCACCTCGGACCCAGATCTGTTTGGAAAGTACGAGGCGAATTCAAGATACACAGAAAACGACGCGATCGAAGTCAGGAATCCCAGGGCCCAGTAGATCATACTCAGCCCGACTGAGCCAGTACCCTTAAGGATGGCGGAAGCTGCGGCTTGTCAGTGCAAATGTCCACAAGAAGATGTCCGCAACGTACGAGTCGAGTAGACACCAGTCCCAATCATCTTGCTCACATTGAGAAAGACGATAGTGACGGGCCCGACAGCATATCCTAGCGGCGAACTCGTCTCAACTGGGGCACCGGTTGCCTCCTGGTAGGAGGGGCCCGAGTCGTTTCCACCTTTCTCGACGACATAGTGAAGGCTTCCGTCAGTAACGTCCGACTCATGGCCCGAGTTTGCATCGACGTTTTCTTCATTGTCGCGGCTTTTGAACGGTCGCCGTAGGAAAGACATCTTGTGACCAATCTATGGTCAAAAGCAGAAAGACAAGAACGATGAAGTAAATGGAGGAGGCGACCTAACTGAACGCACTGAACTCAGGAGTTTCATACATTGGACGATCGGATGGCAGTATATGTATGTAAAAACCAACATCATGGCATCCCGCGGGGTACCATCTCGGCCTCGGCCGTTCTCCCAACCCACAGACCCATGCGCCTACGCCAGCTTGCATTATCTCCCGGGGTCGAGGGTGCTTGCATCCCCGTAACGCCAGAACGAAATCACCAATGCAGCGCGTAGATGCGATGCTGATTGATACCGATACTTGAAGCCGGCACTAGGTCGCTATCTTCGCGTCGGACTGTGGGGGGGTTGCGACGGTGCGTTCCAGGGTCCCGATAACGCAATTGTAGGGTCAGTTGTAGCAATCCAACGACAGGCGGGATGATAAGGTTTGGAGTTGTCTTAGCTCAGGTGTTGATGGTGTGTCGGTTGGCCCGATGTATTCCCAGACGTCTTGCAGATACCCTTAGTCGCAGTCGGCTTAAGTAGACGGAGTTGGTTCAGGCCGCGGAGGCCAAGCCCAATTGGTGCCATGCCGTGACGACGTCATCCGGTCCTGGGAAGATGCGATCGTGCTGCGCAAGCTTACAACTCGAAACTGGCATTCAATCAGCCATGAATGGGCAATACTGAATGGAGCGAGTCATGAGATAGGAGATTACTTCTTGATTGTCAATTCGATTACATTTGACGTGGGATGATACTTTGTCTTTGAACCTCTTTCATTCATTGGCTCGCTGGAGATGCACCTGGCGCGAAGGCAGCCGAATGGACAAGAGGCAATTGGCCAGGCCTACTATTTGACGTTTCCTTTATCTACGCCTTTGCGTCCTGTTTCTCTGGCTTAAATTCACCTCGACTAGCACTGCGAATCTGCGGCTCCAGAGGGAACACTGATTTCTCCGCAGTTACTCCAGCATACACTCTGTCCCATCTCTCCCTCAGCGCATCCGGCGTCTTCCATGCGTGCTCGGGGTCCCGAAGCCACAGGCGTGTGAGGTGACGCCTGGCCAAAGTGTTAGCATTAATTCAGCTGACGCGTCATTCAATGGTCTTCGACTTACTGCTTTTCTTCAGAGTCAACGAACCCTCCACGTGCGTGGAAGATGCTCAGATTGTTCGCATATTGAATGTCTCCTTGGTGAAAGTCGAGGGATACTCGGTACTTCTCAGCGGTAAAGTGCAAGGCATCGAGGGCTTCAGCCTGAGCTTCCGTGATGGGAGGAATGTCAGACGATCGGGGAAGTCCCCAGTACCCGGTGAAGCTTCTTCGTGCGTATTGAATGATCAAGCGCGCTGGCTTGTCGCCTTCTGATGGTTGGAAGTGTAGCAGGGGTCGAGTGCTGTACGACCTGCCGTCTTTACCGAACCTGTATATGATGTGAGTGTTGAGGCTGGTTATGTGACAGAATGATCGCATACTCATCAGCATTCCAAGGCTCCGCCAAAGTACGGATCAGATCAGGCCGCGTTCTAGCGAGCTCGTTGTAGACAAACCAGCTGCTTGAAAGGTAGCTCTGGCCGCCCTCAGCAGCCTCACCAAGGGCGAAAAGTGCAATCACGTCACCTGAGTCGGTGTGGAATACCTGCTTATCGGTGGTGTATGCGGGTGCCCCGATTCTTTGAGCGTCAACGACCTTGGTGAGATCCTTGATGTGAGCGAGGACAACGTCCGCTGGCTCGCCGTTGAATTGAGTGTCTTGTCTCCCGCGGATGGGTGCGACATGAGATGAGATTCCGGCGTAGATGATCACATTCTCTTCGCGGTTGTACTTGGTGACTGGTACTCCGCGCACAACTTTGAAGCCATGGCCGTTGTGAACCTCATAGGAGATGGCGCGAAGGGTCTTGTGCAAGTTGGGCAGCGGAAATGTCTCCTGGTTAATCTCACCAAGGGGCTTCTTCAGTGCTGTAAGGAGAGTTACTCAAACGGTCCAGGTTGACGAACATGCGTTATTCACATACACTTGAAGTGCTGGAGAGCTTCATCGACCTCTTTCTTGTCGGCATCCGTTAACACATAGTTCCAGTCGTATGTCTCAGCTAAAGTGTTGCCATCCCACACGAGCTTTGACTCCAACTTTTGAGGAAACCCGTCGGGGAGAGAATTGTTCAGCTTTTCTTGCTCATGACGGCGCTGAATCCTTGCCAGGTAGTTGTCGTGGTTAGGCGCGTAGCCAATGTCAGGTTGACCAGGAGGTCCTGCGAGGAGAGGAGCTTGAACTGCAGCGGCGGCCATTTCGATGATGGTCTGAGAGGTTTGCTTGATGAGATCGTAGGAAAATCGAAGGCCGGCTTTTACACGTTTATATCATCGTCCTCACGAGGTCAAACACGCCCTAATGTTGACTCAAACATCCGTTAGTGGGGACGATCGAATCATGATTCGAGACGGCATGCGCATCCGAGGTCAAGTGTACATAGAATTCCCCAACAACATCTCAGCGGGCCAATCACCGCGCCATTATTCAATATTGCATTTGTCAGAAAGGATGCTTTCATACATAGCTGACGACCAACACCATGCCTTTCAGTGGTCGTGGTGCGCTTCCAGCTGTTTGCCATCCTGAGCTGGAAAGGCGTCATCTTCGTTGTGTTCCGGCTTTGCGGGGAACCCTGAAACGCGATTCGGCGGCGTCATTCCCCCAGGTATGTCGCAATCACAGGCCAATCTGGTCCCGGATCTCGACAACAATATCGGCAAAAGTGAGGCAGACGCCGAGACCTCCGCACGTAGGACCTTGCGTATGAGTAAGCCTCAAGCTTTGCGTGCCGATCCACCTCCCATGCCGGCCCCCGACCCGAATACCGAGCGGGGGGTTCCCCACCTACCGGTCCCGGTCGAAATCCACTCTGGCTCGGGCCGTTCGGGGCTGAGTCCGGATGATAACGGAGACGCAAGGAATCCAACCTCAGTGCCAGCTATTCTTTCAAAGTGATGATCTGGGCTTCATAAGATCTTGGCTTTCCATGCGAATCATCATTGAACGCGAGTGCGGCTGTCTTGTCTGAAGTTAGGAAGTGCTATCCGAACGGATGCTTCCACTTAGCCGGACGGAGTACTCCTTACTCATCTTATCTGTTATTTCAGATTGTTGTTCTTGGTGTCTTGATCATCGGCCGTCCCATCATCCTAACTATTGTCGTCGCGATGATTGAAGCTTCTGTTTCGTTGTTATCGCTATGATGATCGTTGTCGCAGCTGCCGTCGTCGTCGTCATTGTCCTGTATTCAATTTTCGGCTGTACACAACGTTCACCATGATGCATCATGAGGATCACCAGTACCCGGATGAGCAGGATGTTTGATAAGGACTTTTTGTCCCAGCGGTGCATTCAAAGCGGGAATTAAAGCTTCGAGCAATCACTCCCATTGGCCAATTCATCCGCCAACTCAACGCATCCCGCAGCCGAGTCTTGGCCTCCTCCGGGTCTCCTAGCGACCCCGCACCCATCCCCTGCCCCTCTCACCAGAAAACCGAATCGGCTTCCGGGCAAGCTTGATACGACTTCCTTGGCGGTGCAACCTCCGTACATAAGCGCACGATGATAGTGAATCATTGAGCACCAAGCGCCGAAGTAGGAAGGTCAGAAATCAACATGAGCGGGGAAAATCAGAGTTAATGACATATAGCGATTGCTCGTCCTCCCCCAGATGCCGCGCCAGAAAGATCTTGCAATCACTTTTTCTTGGATCTGAAGCCGGCCATAGCTTATAGCTTGAGCATCGTCGACAGGATGCGGAAATCTTTCTCGGTTGTCACCGTTGCGACAGCTTTGATCCAGTCTTCGCTGGCCCAATTCCCGCCGACGCCTGAAGGAGTCACAGTCCTCAAGTCCAAGTTTGACGAAAACATCACGATATCCTACAAGGAGGTATTCGCTCTGATCCCGTCTTTTTGGACAACTCCTAACAACCGCAGCCCAATCTCTGTGAGGAAACCGAGGGTGTAAAGTCATACGCCGGCTACATTCACCTCCCTCCCGGAACTCTCGAGGGAGTGGGTCAAGAGCAAGACTACGAGATCAACACATTCTTCTGGTTCTTCGAGGCCAAAGAAGATCCGGAAAATGCGCCACTTTCAATCTGGATGAACGGTGGACCGGGCAGCTCGTCAATGCCGGGGCTGTTCAACGAGAACGGGCCGTGCTACATCAACAATGACTCCAACTCCACGCGACCCAGCGAATGGTCATGGAACAACCACGGTACTTTCCCCTTCTGGAGTACATCATTGATAACATGCAGAGCTGATATTTTGAAGTCAATATGCTCTACATCGACCAACCCGTCCAAGTCGGCTTCTCCTACAACACTCTCCGCAACGTGACCCGCAACCTCTTCGGAAGCACTCAAACCCTGAATGCATCTTCCCCGATCCCAGCCCAAAACGTGACGTTCCAAACGGGCACTCTCCCAGTCGATAACCGCAACACCACATCCTGGGGCAGCCGCAACGCCGCAATTGCACTTTGGCATTTCTCGCAGGTCTGGTTCCAGGAGTTTCCAGGGTACCATCCGAACAACGACCGCATCAGCATCGCCACCCAATCGTACGGTGGACGCTACGGACCTGCTTTTGCTGCATACTTCCAGGAACAAAATGAGAAGATTCAGAATGGAACATGGGACGGAACCGAAGGGGAGCAGTACATTCTCAATCTTGACACCTTGCTTATCGTGAACGGCTGCATCGATCGTCAGGTTCAGTGGCCTTCGTACCCTGAGATGGCCTTCAACAACACCTATGGAATCGAAACAGTCAACGAGACGGTATATGCTGGCATGGTGGACGCATACTACCGTGAAGGCGGCTGCCGCGACCGCATCGACGCCTGCCGTGAAGTCTCTTCACTTTACGACCCCGAGAATATCGGCACGAACGCCAGCGTAAATGCCATCTGCCAAGACGCAGAAACGTTCTGCACGAACAATGTCCGCGACCCTTACCTCGACGTCTCTGGCCGTGATTACTACGACGTGACCCAGATCGACCCCACACTCTTCCCGGCACCTTTCACCGCCGGATATCTCAACCAGCCGCACATCCAAACCGCTCTCGGTGTGCCTCTGAATTGGACCGGTAGTTCCAGCGCTTCGTCGTCTGCTTTCCGTGGCATCGGAGACTACCCGCGTCCGGGCTGGATTGAGGACATTGCATACTTGCTACACAGCGGCATCAAGGTGTCTTTGATGTTCGGCGATCGCGACTTTGCTTGTAACTGGATCGGTGGAGAGCAAGTGTCTCTCGCCATCCCATGGGCCGACCAGGAGAACTTCGCCAAGGCGGGTTATCAGCCTCTTCTCACAAATGAGACCTACGAAGGCGGTCAAGTTCGTCAGTACGGGAATCTGTCTTTCATCAGAGTCTACCAAGCAGGCCATGCAGTGCCTGCGTACCAGCCCGAGTCCGCGTATCAAATCTTTAACCGTGCCTTGTTCAATCTTGATGTCGCGACGGGCAAGGTCGACACCGCGGCGAACTCGAGCTACAGCACTCAGGGCCCGTCGGATACCTTTGCGATCAGGAATGAGGTCCCGCCGCAGTATGAGGACTTCTGCTACGTGCTGGACCCGAGCACGTGTACCGAGGAGCAAGTGGCTGCTCTACGGAATGGTACGGGTGTTATCAAAGACTACATCATGACTGAGCCGGCGTACGATGCTGCCGCCGCTCGTTTTATGAAGCGAGACATGTTAGTCAACTCCCTTTCCTTATTCCTTGACTGGCATTGCTAACTATATTTTCTCTAGTCTGGATGACGAGTGACGAGTGATTGGTGGATGATAGGTAATCCACAGGATTGTGACGTACTTCACGCACTTTCTTACTCTACAATAGATAGCACTGAGAATATTCCCATCAACAACTAAACATAGCCTCTGACGAACTCTGCAGTGTGATTACCAAGCTATGCAGAGGATACTTTCTGTCAACCTCGCGGTCCATCAAATTCTGTTTTGAATTATTCATTTCATATTCATCTCAGACATTTCAGCGTACAAGGCGTAAGAATTTGCTTGGACGGATCAATCAAGCCTGTTTTCTGAGATCTGGGACCGGAGAGCGTAGGCGGAAGAAATCGGCTCGCGCACGCACTAACTACACAATGAAGCACATTAATTGCGAGGGAGGGGCAGACAGAATACGAAGAAGAAGAGGAGCTGTCGAGTGCGAGTAATCACCGACTCGAACTGTGTAGCTATTGACTAATTACGCAGTAAGCTGACAACCCACTCTGAAAGAGACCTATCATATTTCATGCAGTGTGGCACCCCGCAAGCGAAAGCCCACCCAGTGGGACAAACCAATTTGATCCATCAGATCAGATTAGATTAGATTACATCCAGTAAAAGCCAGAGCCTCTCCATGCATTGACGTCTTTTCGTCCTAAATACTATGTCACTTCGGACTTTTTTACTTCTCCGGTTCGGACCGAGCATCTTACCATTGTCCCACGTACACGGGCGATACCAGATTGGGAGAACCGCCCAATCGCAATATACGCTACAGCCCAAAAAGAGGATATGCCCGGCCTCCTGGTTCTTCCAGGCTACAGTATACAAGTCCACTTTTGCCCTTTTCTGGCAAACGCCGGTAGGAGAACACAACATCGACTGATTGAACGTGCCATACATCCACACCCATGTACACACTAGGTATGTTCGGTATGCTTGGTTGTCTTGACTTTTAGACGGGTTGTCTCTGGCGTAGGGACTGTTGAGTTACGTCACGCTGAATTTTGTAGTTCTACTAGTCTACTAGAGGCTTTGGGCTGACCACGGGCAGTTGATGAGCAGAATGCCCTGTCTGAATGGTTCATTCAGTGCCTATGTAAGGTCATCAATGGTAAGAGATTCAACCCCGGCCTCTTCTAAAAAGTCAAAGATGACCGTTGAAGTCCAAGATAACTCTCCAGCAGACCAGCAGAACGAAGTGGACGCGAGGAACGCTGGAGTCCATGAAGAAAATGAAAAGCAAGATGCTATATCAGCTGTTCTAGCAGGTCCCGGTAAGTCAACCTTCCAACAGCAGCGAGAGAGGGAAATCATGCAGAGCGAGGAGCGCCTTATTGACACCGTTAGTAGGAAGACGTACCTGCAATACGTCCAATTTGGCAACGCCTGGATGACGGTACCTCTCTTCTTCGCATCCGTGTTTCAGGAACAAGTGTCGTCTTGCCTGGGTGGCTCAGCTGACGGCAGCAGGACCATTACCTAGAGATATAACAGAGCGGATACATGGAAGGTCACGCCGCATGGGGCCTCGGGCAGTCTGTTGGACTATTCTTGACGAGCACTTTCTTCGCCCTGTTCTGCTTCTGGTGCTCCAATCATCTTCACACTGCAGCGATCTGATGGCCCCCATCGCATTCTTCGTGAGCAACATATTGTCAATCTTTGTAGCCATTGCTGCTAGTGTGTTGCTCCTCTACGTTTGGACCGGCATGTACCAGCGCCCTTCTGCACGAGAACAACATGAACTCGGTGAAGAGAGTGCTCTACTACGCGTACAATATTGAACAAGAGCCTGCACACGCCCTCAAACGTGCAGACAAGCGTCTCATAAGCCAAAGATAGCCAAGCAAAGGGCGTATCCTGTCTTAATCGTTTAGGCTCAGCTATCGACCCGGCTTGAGTCCGGCGCTCAAGAACTTAAATCTTGATATCCGTTCTGGTGATCAAATCGGCATTGTCGGCCGGATTGTCGCGGGCTAGAGTACTTGTAAGTCTTGGGAGGAAACTGACCAGAGTCCACCGAGCGCAAGCTAACGAACGCCCCTGGGTATTGCTCTTCTTAGACCCGCGAAGTCCACAGAGGGCCGAATTCTGATCGAGGACGCCTATATTCTCAAAGACACAGGGTAATTCATAGACACAACAATCATTGTCAAAATATTCCGCTCATTCGTATTCGCCTGAGCCGCTTGGTGGACTAGACACGCAAACCGTCAGCTTGGTACGAGCTACTGGTTTTGGCCACTACGCCCATCCCGTTTTCCGGGCACCAGCCCTTGAGCAACCTTGTCATGCCAAGGCCACCATGGAACTAGGGGGATGAAAACGTGAAGCCAGTACCAAGGTGCTAGCCGCCTGGCCCGCTCCGACAGATGCCCGCCTTAATGTGTCGAAAAACATCTCTCGGAGAAGCGACTGCTTTCAGGGCACTCCGCGAGAATCCTCTTTTCCTAAGATTTCGGCCTAGACTCAGAGACTTCGAGTCGCCCGAATGAAACAGCAATGGTAAATACCAAGATGCACAGTCCCATCACACTGGGTACTTTGCCAAGGAAATGGGTAGTCTCCGCAGTTGCCCACCCGCCAGTGGGATGATCCCCTCACTCTAAAATGTAGCCACCTGATTAGATGGCATGGTGTACTTTTAGTGGATAATAGGTGCAAGGGTCTGAAAAGAATTCGGAAAAAAGAAAACCGAGCTTGTCTCTCTTCCCATGGGTCTAGGTGTGCTGCTGGTTCTGCCTCAACTGGCGTAGGAACCTGCCGGGAGAATCTTTCCATTAGGCATGTCGCCCGTGAGATGTACCCACCGGGTCGAGTCGTCAAACCATTACACATTCTTAACCCCGACGACGGACCACTGTTCGTTGTCTAAGGGAATCCTTCGCTTCGCTTCGCAGTGGGGGGCGACTCGATCAGCGGCCTACTGCGCCATTCCAGATTCCACTGCCAAAAGGTCAGGCGAGGCGACAATAGATCAAGTATCGCTGTGACTGCAGAGTTTTCTGTCCTCTCTGCTCTTGCCTCCGTATCTGTTTCTTCTCCCCGCCGTATTCTTGCTCTTCTGGCATTCATTGTCCTTTCTACCTCTGTGTAGTCTCGACCTCATCTCGCAACCTCCAGTTGCTCGACGCGTTGCCCAACATGTCGACGCCCGCTGTCGACGACAAACGTCCCAAGGGCCCCGAGCCCCAGCACGCTCCCGTGCAGAACGCCGCAACCGAGGACATGTTCGAGCCGACTGAGAAACCCAACTACGTCGCGTCCGACGACGAGAGCCCCAAGGCCATTGGCGTTGGCAGGGTCGAGGCATTCAACAAGGTTCTCTACCATTCCGGCAAAAAGGGCAAAGTTTTGCTCTGGCTGCTTGGTGCTTCCGTCGGCCTCACCATGTTCGCCTACGCCCTGGACATGGGCATCACGACCACAATCTTCGGGACGTTAGCCGCGTCAACATTCAAAGTCCACAGCCAACTCGGTACCGTCAACACCGCTAGCCAGATCATTCGTGCTATCAGCAAACCCTTTATCGGAAAGTTAGCAGATATCACGTCGCGGCCTACGACGTATGTCGTGATCCTTGCTTTCTACGCCGTGGGCTTTGCTGTTGCGGCAAGCGCTCATACCTTCACATCTTATACTATTGGTATTTGCTTCACATCCGTCGGTAAATCAGGCCTAGATCTTCTCAGTGACATTATTGTCGCCGACTTGACCCCTCTAGAATGGCGCGGCTTCTTCAGCGCTTGCCTATCTCTACCCTTTATTGTGACGGTTCCCGTTAATGGGTTTATCGCTGAGGGATTTTACGATGACTGGAGATGGGGTCTGGGGATGTTTGCGATTCTCGTACCAGTTCTTCTCGTCCCCGCTATCATGACCCTCTACGCCATGCAACGCCGCGGTGAGAAGGCAGGCATGGTCACCATGGCCGACTCCAAGAATGTTCGTACGGGCAATTCCGAAGCGACGCCCAAGAACTTGGTGTACTGGGCCAAGCTTGCGTATCGAGGCCTGGTTGATATCGATATCATCGGCCTTATTCTCCTCGGCTTTGCCTTCTCCCTCATTCTCTTGCCTATTACCCTGGCTAAGAGCGCCGATGACGGATGGAAGAACCCTAGTATGATCGCCATGATCGTCATAGGTTTCGTTATCCTCGCCGGATTCGTCTTCTTCGAAGTATTCGTGGCTCCTAAGCCCTTGATGACGAAGCGTATTCTAAAGAATCGCGCCTTTATTGCGGGTGTGGTTATCCATACTTTCAACCAGATGGCTTCATCCGTTCGGAACACCTACTTTTCGTCATACATCCTCATTATCAAAGATTGGACTACCTATCAGTGGACTATCTTCCTTGGTATCACCACTATGGGCCTGTGTCTGGTTGGACCTGTCGTCGGTCTGGTCCACCGTGTCTCCCATCGCTACAAAAGTCTGATGATTTTCGGAGCTGCTGCCAAAATCCTTGGCTATGGTCTCCTGATCCAACCGAGCGGGAAAATGACTCAAGATACAGGTCGTCTCGTGGCTGCACAACTCATCTTTTGTCTTTCCTCCCTCAATGTGGTCGGTGCCCGCGTCGGTGTCCAGGCCTCCGTCCCCCACGACGATGTGGCCTCGCTGATTTCCATCATAACCCTGTGGTCTACCTTGGGATCCAGCATTGGTAGCGCCGTTGCGACGAGCATCTGGACGGAGCAGATGGTTGACCAGATGCACAAGGAGATGCCCGGTGTTTCGAGCAGCGTGATTACCAAGGTATACGGCAACATCAAGACGCTCAAGAAATACAGCTTCAGCGACCCCATTCGCCAGGGCGGCGTGCGCGCATACGCGATTGTGAACGGGCACATCACAATTGCCTCCATCTGCCTGTCTTGTATCCCTCTTATTGCCTCTTTCTTCATGCCTAATTACTATCTCGGCAAGCAGCAAAATGCCGTCAACAATAAGGGACTCGATGGCGAGGTTGTTGACGTCCCGAACCAGCGCACAGCGAGCGAAACAGTTAGTACTCAGCCAGAGCGCGCAACATTCTGGCAGAAGGTGCTTGCTTTGTATCGTAAGTAGTTTGCGCTTGCATGGGATTTTCCCATGCGTATCTGGACATGCTGGGTGATTGGCAAATCGTTTTACGGACAGGAGGACTGGTGCAATTGCAGGATCTATTTCATTGTATGAGGGTGGGCTTGTTAAGAAGAAGATTGAGATCTATCCAATAAGACACAATTAATTCTGTCGCTGCCATGCGACACTCTATCAGGCAGTCGTTCATTCAACCCAGTCAACAGATGGTTTTCTCTTTTTGGTGGTTCTTGCGCTATTTGAGCGTTCCGGCTAAGCCAGCTTCAGTGTTCTAGCACTACTGAGTAGCTACCCAGCGGCCTCCACTCGGTGTCTGCCGCCTGTGGTCACTGAAAGCCTGTTTACAGCGAGTATGTCAAGCCATCGTTTCTTGGTTTCGCATCATACTAACATGAAGTTTCCATCCTCACTTGAGATCAAATTAAGCCCCGAAAACGCACCAAAAAGATGTCAGCAAGACGATTTGCGCGATACCACTTACTCATGGAGTCCTACAACCAACTGTGAAGGGGTGTCGTTAGCTGAGTGATGCACACGTGATGTATTGGGCCCACAATCCTTCGTTATCTGATCATCTGATAAATACCCGCTCATCCGCCGTGAGTGTAAATACTTTACCCGCCACATTTCTGGTTCCCGATCACTTACACCACGACTTGCGAAGCATTCTGGGCCCTTCACTAAACATGCGATACTGGCAGCTGAACCATGCAGTATGCTACATTGTCGTAATCTTCTTTATTTCTGCCCAAGCAGCTGCCTCTGAAGCGTACGACAGGTTGTGCGGGACAGCCTGTCGAAAGACCTTCCGGACGCTGCGATTTTCAGATGCCCCGACTGGGGCGTTTTTTGCCGTGCAGGAGTGCACTAGCCATTTGTACCAGAAATCACTGTATCTATGCTGGGATTTGTATTGTTCCACGGAAATTTGGCTTGCAGAGTCTAAGAGCCTGAACCGTTCATGTCAAGATATGGACGGTTCACATTTTCCGCCACGCGACATCGTCAATGACATTACAGATGAAGACATTACTCAAATCACCAGGTTCAACGAGACAAGTCCAGACCGTGCCCAGCGCGTTCAAGTGCTAATGCTGCCGTCACAATCCTACTACGAACTTTGGGCCCGGACGCTGGTTAGTTCAATACTTCCTCATTGCAAACACTCATCCTAGAAATCTAGAAGGAGACAGCTCACTCACAACAATCCAGGACGCACACGATTACATTTGGGATCAGCATTTCAACTACGGTTGGGCGATGGGGATGTTCTGGGCGGTGGTCATCACAGTGGGCATGGCAAACCGAGCACTCATGCACTGGGGCCCCTCTTTCGCGCAATCGCACGCCCGCCGACATTCTAGTAGCTTATGGCTAAAACGCACGGTTTTGACGCCAGCGACGTTTGGTCAGCACTGTGTGCAGGACTACGGAGGTTGGGGTACCTTACCTCCACGCGTGCAGACATTAACATTGATGGTTTTCCTGCTCCTCAACGTGACGTGCACCGTCTGCGGGTACAGAATATTCGAAGGTTACGGCTTGTGAGTTCTCCCGAGCACCGTATTCCTGCCATCTGAGTTGATACTGACGACAAGGACTCAAAGCTATCCGTCCATCACAATGCAAGTCCTCCGCCATGTCTCCGATAGGACTGGTATCTTGTCGTTCGCCAACTTTCCCCTAATTTGGCTGTTTGGGATGAGGAACAATCTTGTCATCTGGCTCACAGGCTGGGACTTCAAAACATACAATAATTTCCACCGCTGGGTAGCCCGGGTCGCCACCCTGCAAGCCGTAGTTCACTCTATCGGCTATACTCTTCTCATTCTCCGGAGTAAGATCATATGTGAAGCCATGGAACGCATCGTTGCTGATCTTTCTCAGGAGGCGGTTGGGATTACTTTTGGCGAATGTGTAACTTGACCTATTGGTGGACCGGTGAAATGGTGAGTTATTTCGCCAAATACTGGTTTCCGCTCCGCTGACTCTCTGATAGGCCACAATACTTATGTGCTTGCTTGTTGGTTCATCCGTCTTCTGGTTTCGACGTCGACAATACGAGCTCTTCCTTGTGCTTCACATTTCCCTGTCAGTCTTGATACTCATGACAATGCTAGGGTTAGTTCGGTGCTGCAACCAGACGAGGGACGGCAAACTGACGACGCTTGAAGGCATGTTTCGATTTTCAAAGGCGATTATGATCCTCTTGTATGGGTTCCGGCCATGATATGGCTAGTAGACCGCGTCATTCGCGGGGCACGGATCGTGGCCTTCAGCCCACGGTTCTGGAACGCATGGGCTCTGGTTACCTACAACGAGGATGCTCACATGATCCGAGTGGTCGTCCCAATTTCTTCGAGTCTTTATACCGTTGAGCCCGGCACGTTTTACTATCTCATGGTTCTCAATAAGTGGAACTTCTGGGAGAGCCACCCGTTCACCGTGGCGTCAGTATCTGAGTCAGCTCAATGCGGCGAGTCGTTGGGAGAGAGCTCACCTCTTCTAGACAACAGGACCGCTTCTTACGAGGACACAAGAGCCAGAACATTTGGGTCCGGGCGGGAAATGACTTTTTTAATTCGACCATACGACAGCTTCACCTCGCGACTGAAGGACTACGCCGAGGCCGAGAAATCAAAGCCAGCCAGAGTACTTGTAGCGATCGACGGTCCGTACGGAAAGTCCTTACCTCTGGAGCGGTTCAGCAAGGTGCTCTTTGTGGTTGGGGGCAGTGGGATTGCAGTACCAATCTCATACCTCAAGAAACTCACAACGTCTCGTTCCCGACCAAAGCTGATCAAAATTCACTGGGCAATCCGACAGTCGGGATTGGCCGTCGACGTACTCACTCACGAGTTGAAGAATGTCTCAAGTTATAGGCAGGTAAAAGTTCACGTCTATGTGACTACCATGGACAACAGAAGGATCGGTGATCAGGCCACATATCGCCTTGCGGAGTGGAAATTTCATAGATTAAACGTTGAAAAGGTTATTCAGGCCATCTTAAATACCGGAGAGGAAGGTAGTCTGGCAGTAGTTGCAAGCGGTCCAGGCAGGATGGCGGATGAAAGTAGACGCGCGGTCGCAGTCAGGATGGTATCTTCTGAGCCCCGCATAGAATACTTCGAGGAGAGCTTTCAGTGGTGAATGCAGGTAACATAAAAATACGTACAGCACCAAATTCAAGACCTACCCCTCTGATTTCAGGAGTGACGAGGGCGACTGCATCGAAAGTATGGCGTATAATTCCAACGCCATACAAAGTTCAGAGACAACAAGAAATTTACCACTACCTGCGAACTCAGAAATAGCATGTGTGGAGCCTTATGATTTCTCCGTGGATAGGCACACAGGGGAAGCTGCTCCGCGTTGCTTTTCTCATCACTGTTCTCGTGGCAGTGTGTACAGAGGTGGCTGAGCGACTCCGTCGCGACGTGCTTAAAGCACATGGGAACTCAGAAGAGGGATCACGAGAGTCTCATGCGTTTCCCAGCGAAGGGGCACGCTGCTCCGTAAATGCTGTTCTTCGTCATCGCTCCCAGAAGGTGCCGCCGTGACTTCTAAGGAAGGACTGGGCCCAACTTCCTTCGGTCGTAGAACACGGCTGCTACCCTGCCGATGGCAGGTATCAATCCCCCGTTCTTCCCTCGATCACAGCCGGCAGCATCACCTGCCTTTCCTGCAGACGCGAGTATGCCTACATCAATCCAAAATGTGTCAGAAATCATCACCCAATGATGAGAGAAAGGTGTACAAACCTGAGCAAAGCAACCTAGTTGCTAAGTGCTAAAAACACTTGAAGGACGTAAAAATCTGAGGGCTCGACTCACCCCGAGCAGGGGAGTTGCTTTTTTATGTATTTCCTTTTTGGTAAAGTTTTCCGCCTTTGGGGCTGTCAAGGTGCAACCGGTGCCAAAATGTTCGCCACATTTGCCTTTCCACCCCTATGGACTTTTGAGCGAGACTTACCTAGATGTCGGCGGACAAAATGGAGACATCGCCATTCTCCATGAAGGAATCGAACGAAATCCTTCAAAATGAACGGGTTTCATCTGGGGGAACCACTCGACCATTGAGCCTTGCGCAACGGCAATCGTTGGCCTGTGGTGACAGGCAGGAAGCGATGGCCGGGGGAAGGAGAGGCAGCTGGTCATGCTGCTCTGGTGCAGACATCGTGGCTGCCAAGGTTGGTGGCGATGCAGAAGCAAGGCTAGCCACGGCAGTCACCTCTCCGGCTCCTACCCACACGGTAAGATGAGGTAATCGGATCCGCATGTGCGTAGTTACCTTAGGCAAGAGAACCACATCTGGACGCTGAGGCTAAGCTTCGGCTTGTTCTCGGATTGAGTGCCAGATCAATAATTGCCAAAGCATCAAGTGACCAATACCTGGGGGAGTATCAGGCAGGGGATTCGGAGTTCGAATTATCTTGCCGTGCAGCGATCAGGCTGAGCTGCACACTTACATTTTCGGGTGACCGTAAGATATCCAAAACCGTTGAAAGATGCAGGACAGCGACAGATCGCATTGCCTCAATGAATCACAGCCCAAAGCTCCGCCCCATTGATCGTGCATTGTACGAGAGTGATTGGTTGGAGTGCGGCACGAGAATATCCTGAGCCGTCGTGAAGCCAATCAATCCCTTGACTACTCATGCGGCCCGTCGGCAGCCAGACACGTCCTACCAGCCCATTAGACGAATCAGTTTGAAGCGTGGCTAAATCGAAGCAAGGGGGTGACGGCCTGTGGAAGTAGAAATACCCCAGAGTGCTGGCCCAAAATTGTCCACTCAATCTTCCGTTCCTAGAAGTCCTAGATCATTTGCAACAGTTTTCCACCCCGGTCTACACCTGCAGCCCCGCACATGATGCCTAGGTAGCCGTGAGTGTAGACACCATGGCGGACTCAACCACACTTCCCACGTACAAAATGTACACGATCGGTTGGATAGCTGCTCTAGATAAGGAGTTGACAGCCGCGCTCGCCATGCTTGATGCGACACACGAGCAGCCAGAAGACTTCGAGCAGAAAGACAAAGACAGCAACACCTACTCGTGGGGCCAGATTGGGGATCACAATATCGTCATTGCATCACTCGGCGCGGGGAGTTACGGCCTGGTCTCGGCCGCAACGACTGCAATGTGCATGGCCACTTCGCTCCCACATCTACGATTTGGCCTTATGGTCGGAATTGGCGCAGGAGTTCCTAGCTTTGAGAATGACGTTCGCCTTGGTGATGTCGTTGTCAGCCAGCCTAAGGACGGACATTCTGGAGTCGTACAGTACGACCTAGGAAAGATGAGAGAGAGCGGTTTCCAGCAGGTCGGCGCCCTGGCCCCTCCTCCTGATGTTCTTCTTAAAGCTTTGAACAAGCTGAAAGCGGAGCAGCGACTGAAAGGATCCAAATTGCCCCAAATTCTATCTCAGGCTATTCAAAAATATCCGACACTAGCAAACCCGAAGGGGAGAGATCCTGCATTCGTGTACCAAGGTTCAGAAAACGATCGACTGTTTGAATCAACGACACTGCATATTTCTGGCAAAAGGTCTTCTCAAAATCTTTCTGGGGGTGCAAAACGCCGAAAACTCAGCGACAGCGAATCTTGCACCCACTGCGACGCCGAAGGAGAGATCGAGCGAGAAAATCGCCTGAGTCAATACCCCGAGATTCACTATGGAACTATTGCTTCTGGAAATTTGGTAATCAAGGATGGGGCTTTCCGCGACCAGATTGTACAACAACTTGGAGCAGATGTTCTTTGCTACGAGATGGAGGCGGCCGCATTGATGAATAACTTCCCGTGTCTCGTCATCAGGGGAATCTGCGACTATGCCGATACCCACAAGAATGATCGCTGGCAAAATTACGCAGATATTGTTGCTGCTGCTTACGTCAAAGAGCTTTTGAGCGTGATTGAGGCCAGAAGCGTGGAGAAGGCCCAGAAAATTGAGGAGGCCATAGCAACAGGTAAGTAACTCAATATGACTGAACAGTTGATGTATTCTCATGTGCTGTCAGTATCTCAAGGCATGTCGCGCATCGAATCAACAACAAATTATATACAAGAAGCAGTCGAAGGCTTGACTCACACACAGCTGCATGAAAACATTGTGACCTGGCTGGGTGCGCCAGACCCTGCGGGGGAACAGAATGCCGCAATTCAGCAGCATCACGTTGACACTGGACAGTGGTTGCTTCAGGGCGAGGCATACCAGCAATGGAAGACAGCACCCGCTTCGCGTATATGGCTGTATGGAATACCAGGCTGCGGCAAGACGGTACTAAGCTCCGCCATCATTCGCGACTTAGAGAGTTGCGAAACACCCACTCAGCACATAATCTTCTTCTACTTCACATTTACCGATGTCGCAAAGCAGTCACTTGATGGAGCCATTCGGTCGCTCATCAACCAACTATATTTGAAGAGTGGAGCTGCCCGAGAAAAACTGACAGCAGCTTTTACCTCCGAATATCGAGACGTCTCAAAACAGCCCAGCACCAAGTCGCTCTGTGGAATCCTCGAAAGCATGATTGAAGCGTCCGGTGAAATCTGGATCGTTCTCGATGCTCTCGACGAGTGCCAGCTTGGGAGAACTTATCACAATGAAGGGTTGCTAATTTGGTTGAAAAGCCTTCTGGATCACAAACACAGCAATCTTCACATCATAGTCACCAGTCGCCATGAGATGAGGATTCAAAATATCTTGGATCAATGCATTGTTGGTCCAGATCAGATCTCTTTCCAGTCTGGAGAGGTTGACAATGATATACGAGCATTCGTCGACGCTGCCATCAGTACTTGGACAGCCTCAGGCGTTTGGCAGGGGCACCAGAAGGTGGAGGAAGACATCAAATATCATTTGACAACAAATGCTCATGGAATGTGAGAATGTAGGACTTGTATTACCAGTAGAATTCTCACTGATTTGCCTGACAGGTTTCGTTGGGTATCTTGTCAACTTGACGCTCTTGAGCCTTTGGCAGGCAGCAAAAATCATGTCGTTCTCTTGGATACACTGAGATCGTTACCAAAAACATTGGACGACACCTACGCAAGGATTCTCCGAAAGATTCCCGATAGACTCCAGAAAGGAGCACAGAGAGTCCTTCAATTCTTGATTCATTCAGAAGTGCCGCTAAATGTTGACGAAGCTATCGAGATCACGCTGTTATCTCCTGAAGCACAAAGATCCATGCGAAGGGCGAACACTCTGATCAAGCCGGACATCCAAGAGGTTCTTCTTTACTGTCCTAACTTGGTCAAGCTTGTGACCCGACCAAACATCTTTACTGCTACCAAGGATGAAGTCCTTCAAATCTCCCATTTCTCTGTGAAAGAATATCTTCTTTCTAAGCGATCAGAGAGACAGACATTTTGGAGTTCTGAGAAAGGACTTGCAAATGCATCAATGGCAGACACTTGTCTTGCGTACTTATTGGAAATTCCGAGAGATTGCCCAGCGAAAAATATCACGAGATCTTATCCACTATCAACATACGCCGCCTCTTTTTGGATTCACTACGCCCAACAGGCTAACAACGAAATGGATGAAGGTCTCATCAAAGAGCTCATTCTTGACGCAAACTCCCAAGCAATATATTCCAATCTTCGCTTTGATCATCATTCGAGTTGGTGGCGGATTTACGGGCGTACCAGCAAGGCCTCTCGATGGCTTGAATTCCGGTCAGAAACGCCTGATACTTTGATTTACCACTTCGCATCCTATGGTGTGTCGTGTGCAGTCAAGATCATTCTTGAAATGGGTGTAATGGATATCAGCAATCAGGGTGGGGTTTATGAAAACGCTCTAGCTGCCGCTGTAGAGAACTCTCACGAGGAAACTGTCAAGATCCTTCTGAAGCACAAAGCAGACATCAGCGATGACCGGGACGTTCTTCGCAAAGCCATATCCCGTGGGAACATCAAAATCATCAGTTTGCTCCTCGCCCAAGGTGCTCCTGTCAGTCAGAACGATTTCTACTTGGTATGCGAAAATGGTCAATTGGATTTATTCCATATGCTTCTCGAACACATTCCGAGCACTAAGTTGGTTACCTACTACGGCGATGCCTTCATACGCAGTTGTGGAGAGGCTCGGAACGACATAATTCAAAGATTGATGATGCTCAAGGTAGACATCGAAACCAAAGATCTGAACAACCTCACCGGCCTTTATCACGCAGCTTCCAGAGGCTATGCAAATACTGTTGAGTTGCTTCTCAGAAAAGGAGCACAGCTCAGCCAAGGGGGTGACTTCGAAAAAAGTCCGCTCTACGCCGCGGTCAAAAACGGTGACACCGATATCATGCGGCTTCTATTGGCTAGAGATGCGCATGCAAAGTTTTTCGACGCGGCTCTCATGCTTGCACTATCCTGCCGTACGTCGTGCAGTCGCCCTGCCGCGATTGCGCTTCTTCTAGAAACGTTCAAAATTAAGCACCAGATTGACTCCAAGCGGGCCATCTTGACCAAAGCTCTATATGCAGCAATATCGAAGTCCGAAGAGGGATACGACAAAATCGTAATTTCGTTGCTTGACAGCGGTGCGGACGCCAATGCAGGTATTGGTCCCAAAGACGGTGTTCTCTGCCGGATATTTGAAATGTCGAGAAGAGGAAAAGATAAAACAACGGCACAAAAGGTTGTTGCTTCGCTTTTGGACCATGGTGCCGATCCGAACGAGGTACATGGCATTCATGGGACCCTCCTTGAGGCAACGATTCGGACACAAGAGTGGACTATGGCTGAGATTCTCGTGGAATGGGGCGCCAAGAAGCCACCGTATTACGACGTGTTACAGCTGATGAGTTCTAAAAGACACCAGCTGCAAGAAGAACAACACACCACAGCAGACAACCATCAAATTATAACTAAATATCAAACAGTGCTAAAGACGGATTCTCGTTGGGGTTTAGATTAGGTTTTAGATTCTGAATAATGGGTTGCTGTCTTTACCTTACGAGCAGCCCCTCGATGATTGTGCTACAATTCTAGACTTTTCGATATCACAAATATGGATTACAATTCATTAGATAGGGGGTTGCCCTGGGTTCGGGTAGGAACCTGTCTTAGTTTTCAGTTCGTTGATGTGACCAGGAAAAAGGCGGGACAGGAATGCAGGCGGGCTGGACTCCGTGAAATTGACGAGACATAGCTTTAGCTAATTAGGGATGGAATTGAAATCGTCTCCAAGAACACTGCGGGAGCCCAAACAAGCGTAACTTAGTACACAAATTGCCTCACTCCGACGAATCACTCCCAACCAAAGTCCACCCCGCAACACCAACCCCCAACTCGCCCTCCACAATCCCCACCACCTTCCTCAAGATACCCAACATCTCCTGCGTACAAAACACCCGCACAAGCCCCTCCTCTCCCATTCTCCTCAGCCTCTCCCTTACCGCGACCACGGCGTCCAGCTCGCTACCCTCAGGCTCACCAGCAGCAGCAAACACCGCCGCGTCCACCCGCTCGGAGACCTCGTCCGCGAGACTATCCAGCACCGAAACCCGGACATCCTCGACGAAGCGTGAGCGCTCGAATTCGAAGTTGTCGTGCACGGCAGCCCGGATCTGGGCCTGTAGGTTGTTGGCAGCTTGGAGGGACTGGAGGTACCGGCGGTCTGGGGAGGTGTAGGCCCCGTTGCGCATCTTGACGTCGCCTTCTGTGTCGAAGGAGCGCTTGGAGGCTGTGGAGGAGGGAGTTCGTTTTGAGGGCGTTGAGGCAGGGGTGCGGCGAGCGGAAGGTGAAGGGGTCTTGGGGGAGGAATGCTCTGGAGTTTTGAAATCCGGAGTTGAGCGAGGAGGGGTTTGAGGGGTTTGTTGAGAGGGTGGTGTCTTCGGAGGGGAGGGTTGAGAGTCAGATTCGGCGATGATTCCGAAGGAGGTGCGGCGGGGTAGGAGGGGGAGGTTCAGGAAGTTGAAAGGAGGGAGGGTTTGTGTGATGTTAGTGAAGGGGTCTTCGGGAGGGCGGGAGGTCGGTTTAATGTTAGACTTCGCGGGAGGCATCGTGCTGGGTTGCTGGTCAGCAGAATCTGTATTTGAACAGTGTAAAGTCCGTGATGGTTATGATAGCAATTTTCTTGGACTGGCATCTTCTGGGTGCTATATAGATCTCATTCATGCCTTGGACGTTATGATGTTGAGTCAAAAACAGTCACGGATCGCGAGCAACTCATCATGAGATTCACTTCAGAATGCCAGTCACTCAGACTGGGACAGCAAACCTGAGCTCTCAGCAATCCGTTCAGTAATCTCACATTGGGGACAGGACGGCTTGACCCAAGCACCTGCGTGGATCACTCGATCCTTCCGAACTTCATCCGGGGCTTCGACGAGAAACAAGCCTGGCAAGCCGTTGGGCAGCGTGGCCACGTCATTCTCAATCCATAGGGTAGATCAGTGACATGCAAATTGCTGACTCGTCAGAAAATCGGCGTCGTTGTTTGGACGCGTCCAGCCAGCGGCTGACTGGGAACCACAATGCCAACCTCCAGTCCCCCACTCGCTTCGCAGAAGTTCCACTTCAGGGGTTGACGAGGGACAAGAAAAAAAAGAGCTGCATTTAATGACAGCTTCGGCTAAGCAAACAGCCGTTTGCCACGCGCATATCCGTCAAGTTGTGTGAGTCGCTTGACTGCCCTCGCCGACTTCCGAGGTATAAAAAAGGGATGAACTTGTCCGCCCACCCGACCGGCCGAACTGAACCGGCCGACAGCGTTTGCAGGTGTGTGTTCGTAGGGCAGGTAAAGACCGGACGGCGGGAATAGGCTAGACTGGCGCGACTGCTGCAGGGTCCTGTCAGTGCACAGATGCGGGCGGATGAGATCCTGCAGGCAGACGGGCGGAAGGCCCTCCGCGTGTTGATGGTGTGCTGGCTTGCGCCCGTGGTTGTTGGCGCTGGGCTGCACAGCTCATCTGCGAATGTATGTCTGCGACACATGGTGCAGTCGGTTGCTGCAGTTTGGGCAATCCGCTCGCATTCTGCCCCTCCTCTTCCGAACACGAGCAGCAGCGAGCAGCGGCGTTCATGCCCAGCTGCTGTGTCGGCGATCATTGAGGCAGGCTGGGGCCGGGAGCGCCGGCTTCTGGACTTGGGATTCGCCGTTTAGATGTAAACAGCGCAGTACCTCTGAGCTCGGCAGCTGAGCAGCGAGGAGGGGCATGTCGGGGTTTGAAAATTTGCGGTCTGGGAGTGCGACTGCATTGCGAATTCCAGTGTACTCTGTATTGCCCTCTCAATCCCTCGGAACTGATGCCATCTAGGGTATCCAGATCAACATAATCTCCTCCTTGAAGCGACAGGAAAGTCGCAGGCATATGTGGCAGCCAGACCGGGCCGGTCCAATCTCGAGGCGGCAGTCCAGACACTGCGTCTCAGTCTGCGACAAGTTGAATGGTCGGTGATGAAAGTTGTCGCTGAGGTGAGTTGTGATTTTTGACCGTATTTCCCGAGGTCGTTTGTCGTCAGTGCCTAGACCACGCTGGGTCTCGTTAGTTAAGAGGGTTGCAGTTGGATTTGCAGATTTGCAGACGGCGCCCGCGTTGGAGTCTCGGCTGGAGGAAGACGAGGAGAAGCAGCAGCGGTCTTCGGACAGGGAACAGGGGACGGGGCACAGCAATCCGCCATGTCGATCAGCACTCTGCACGGCAGGTCTGAGGTCAAACAGAGCCAATCCGCAGCGCGATTCGTCTGGTCAATCGCGATGACTGTGGTGGTGTTGTCTGAGTGAAGATTGCCGCTGGACTCCTGGCGATGTGACTGCGCGGGTTGTCGACTCGGGTTCGCAGACGATGCATGTGACGCCAGTCACCAAAAACAGCATCTGTTTCCGCTCGGGGAAAAACGTAAAAGAGACAACGAAAATGAGCACGGGGAGTCCCAAGAGAAAAAAAGAATGGGGATGTTGGAAAATGGATCGAAAATGGATCGAGAACACGGCCACTGCGAAAATTGTGAGGGCGCACGGGAACACTCGGGGATGGCAGCTGCTACCACTCGCAAAGTCACTTCCTCCCAAAATAGGCGGGAGGTACCTGATATGATGTCCTCGCCGTCTATTGGCCACGGGTGGGGCCGGGTGGACCGTGCTGCTCGTTCGATTGGGGGAAGGAATGGGCTGTTGGTCGCGACGTTCGACGCTGCAGCGAAATCAGACCACTTTGGCCGCTTCTCGACCCAAACCCTCCTTCCCACAACCACAACCTTGCTCCCCAACGACCTGACCCTCATCTCGCTCATTGTCGCCGGCATCATTCAGTCGCCCTCCGGCCTGCATGTCCAATCTCTGAGGCTGAATTGGAAAACTCTGCTGTGGCCATGTCCCTTCATTGTCCGATGGATGTCCTCGCTAGGCACCGGACGCCCTCCCGCGGCCGGACAACGGAGTCGCAGAGCAACTACGATCCGTCACCGGCATCGTCGATGCATCTCCGTTACGGATACCGCTTGTCTATCTGACGTCGCCGATGGATGCTACCATCGCTACTGCTGCTATTGTTGATGCTACTACTGCGGATACTGCTGTGGCTGTTACGGATGCTGCACCTCAGCTCAGCTGTGGCTCGTCGCTCCTCGTCGCCGAGGCCGAGGCTTCAACCACAGCCCAGCTCCTTCGGCTCCGTCTCCCGGCATCTTCGGGTCTCCACGACCAGACGCCAGCTTGCACATCCTCCAGCCCATGCTCTCCACCAGGGCAACTTGACGTTTAGCTTGAGAGCTGCAATCAGTACCAACCAGCCGCTCGGGTCTGCCAGCGCAGCACATCACCACGCACATCACCGCCCAGAACATGTCACTCATGCCGTGTTCGGTATGGCGTACCCCAGAGACCGACGTCCTGACTCTCATCCTCGAAGCACCCGTCTTCCAGAACTTGGTTGGGACCTGGCACACTCGTCGTCCGTGCCAGGGAAGTGGAATCCTAAGTGGGAAGTGCGTGGGAGACGTGGGCGGGCGTGGGAGGGAGGGGACCCTGGAGATCTCGATCCCGCGGCGCACGCTGCCTGCCGTGGGTCACCTGTCAAACCGTTTTGGACCGTTTGCACTCCCAACAGTACATGCACCAGCACGCATGTCAACGACTCTCGACAGTCAACTGGAAACACGCTGCCGCCAAAACATCTTCATCAAGCAAGGCACGACGACATCGACACATGCACCTTGCACGCGATACCCACAGCCAGCCCACGCCATCACAGCGACCGCATGCACGTCAGGAACATGCCCAGCCCTCGGATTCCCATCACTGCCCGTCCATCAACACCAGTTTCCCCTTCACCGGCCCCGTTCGCCAATTATGTAATGTTTGACACCTCACTTTTTTGACGCCGTCAGGAATTACATGCTCTCCATCTCGGCCGATGAGGACGGGATCTTGGTTCTGAGGGGTCTCGGGACATTGCCAACTGACGTCCTGGGGTGGTCCCTTTTCGGGGTCCCTGCGATCCAGATTCATCCCATTGCATGGCATCGCACGAGATTGAAGCATCCGAACCAAGGTCTTGACGCCGTGTCCAAGGTTTTGCGACAACTGAAGCGGCTCGCAATCTGAAGGCATCGAGAGAATGACTAGCGACACAATTGCTGATGGCCAGATCTTATGCAAGATGATGACGGCCGGGGCAGAATATCGCAAAGAAACCGCTCGCTTCCGACGCCCCATGGCCTCATGTGCCCGTACTCGCAATTTAGCTTGAGGCTTATTGCCCGGTAGCTAGCCAACGCTCAAAGTTGGCAACGGCTTTCCTCTCCCGCCAAGCTACCCATCCGCCCCTCTATCGTTCTATTCTCTTTCCATCTCGTCGTGGCCCGGTCCGGGATTTGCCCATCCACCCCGGACCCTGTCACCGTTCCGAGCTCGCCCTCTGATGTCTCTGTTCTTAGTCAGGGCGCGGGACTCGAGTCTGCTCGGTGGGCAAAGACATTGTCTCATTGGAAACTGCACTGCGCAGCATGCACCGTTTCTCTCCGTTCCAGATCGCCCGCAAACGCCTTGTATCGGAATCACATCTCCCAAGCACCAGATGTGCTTTCCCATAGCACCAGAAATCCACAAGTAAACGCAGAGCACAGCAGTTTCCGCGGTTGGGTGCCATGGATCAGGGATGACATAGGGCCACCGGGCGGTCACCTCTCTCCGGCGGCCCCCTAGCTTCTCTCAACATCCCTACCAGGTACGCCGTCCTAATGGACCGCTTGCCGACTCGGGATCCTCCCTCGTGCATGTGTCAAAGTAAACTCCACAGCACATCTTATGTCAATCATCAGTCTTTCCACCGTCGGATCCGTCCGCCCGCACCATCCCAAGCATCCACCCCCCGGCGTTCTCGTCGTTTACTGCTGTGCTGCTGGGCAAGTGACCGTCAGCCAGGCCCTCTCTGCTCCCCCGGGGTGTACAAGGTGTGCTCGCCGCACAAGCTGCCGTAGCGCACACCCGCAGTCGTACCTTTTTCTGTCACTTGTCCCTTGTCCATGGGCCGGTCGTATGACGAGCCCGTCCATCGCCAGTTTTGCTCGCCGTTCCAACCCGCGCCCGCCTTACCATGGCCCTCATCACCCCCAATTCTCGCCAGGTGGCCCACCCTATGCTACGCCGCGGAGCTCTACCCCGGCCGCCCTCTGCCAAGCAATTGGGAAACGCACCTCTTTTTTTGGTTTCTGCATTTTCATCGAGTTGTAGGTATATAGCTTTGTCCCTCCGTCGAGTAGTCTCCCCACCTGTCCTATGCTCGAACCATCAGCCTCAATCGCCAAAGTAACATCATCATACAACTACACATCTCGCCATCCGGCACTTGCACACACACACACCTACACACATATCTGGTCTTCACTCCCCCGAGTAACGCCACCACTTCACACACATCTTCAATCAACTCACCACAACAACAACCCCTGGACACATCTACCCCTCCATGAATCGAACCATGGCCCAACAACAGTCCTTCGATTACTATCAAGTACCCCAGATGCCTCAATCGGGTGTCTCAATGGTAAGCCCATTTAACCGCCCCAATCTCCGAATAACCTCACTTTTTCTTCTCTACATTCCAACAAGCCGAAGACTAACACCTCCTCCAACAGTCACCCCCAGAGCTCTCTCCCCTCTCATTCTACGACACCCAAGCCGACTTCAGCGCCGACTCCGCACCATCCCGCGGCTCCCCCGTGTCTCCCGTCTTCCCCGCCTCCTCCTTCACCCTGCCCTCCGGCACCGACTGGCCCGCCTACTTTGAGAAGCCCACCCTCTCCCCAGACCTCGACGTCTTCTACGGCGAATTCGGCAGCCCAATGTCCTTCCTCTCCTCCCAGAACATCGCCCTCAGCCCCACCGCCAACCCCGCAGATCTGACCTGCGACACGGTAGCCTTCGGCCGCGAGGGCATCAACGACACACAACCCCTCTTCCAGTCCCTCGACGCCCCGGCCCAAACCGTCCGCCCGCAACCACAAGTCAAGACCGAGAGGTCAACCATCACCGCTCGTCCCCGGGGGGGGTGGGGGCGGGGGGCGGGGGGG
>JAKMXA010000037.1:0-239914 GCA_025328625.1 Colletotrichum sp. SAR11_240 | reverse complement strand
ACTGACTCAAAGCCCAAGCCTAAGAGCAAGAGCAAGAAGAAGAAGAACAAGAAGAAGAAAGCTGCTGTTGTGCCTACTACGCCGCCTCCCACCACCTTCACGATCGATGAAGATGAGGATGTCATCACTCTCACGCAGAACTACAAAAAAGAGGATGCACCTAAGACTCTAACAGAGTACCTTGGTCGGGGCCTGCGATCTATCGACGACTGCGAGCCTGCCGTGCAAGCTGGACACGTCCCCACTGTCGAAGATCATCATCCGAAGCAAGATACTCCGCCTACTGACCGGCCTGCTACCCCGCCTGCCACCACCCTCATGATTAATGAAGACGAGGATATCATCACTCTCACGCAGAACTACAAAAAGGAGGACGCACCTAGGACTCTGACGGAGTACCTTGCCCGGGGCCTGCGATCTATCGAAAACTATGAGCCTGCTGAGGTCAAACGCGTTGCCACCATCGACCATCATCCGAAGCAAGATACAACCCAGAACTCGATGGAACGCCTTGCGGAAGATTTGGCTTCGATCAAAATCACGCAGCCTGCTCAAAATGACGAGCCAGATGCTCCAGACACACAGACAGAGCTAACCGGGAACTCTGCCAAGCCCGTCCGCAAAGGCTTTCGCGCTGGCGCTGGCGGCTCCCTTCGCTTGTCGAAGACTCGGAACAAAAACGTCAAGAACTTGAGCTTTGTTGGCCAGATGGAAGCCACCCATGGCTCGAACCAGCCTCTCGACCCGGCGCCACTGACTAACGCAAGCTGTAGCACCGCCAATGATGGCAACTCGAGCAATGCGTCTCAAGGCAATGTCTTGACACCTGCGACGCCTCTATCCGCAAGGGAGACCATGCTCAAAGAAAAGACTGCCATGGGGACATCGCTCAAGGAATCCCCATTCAAGGAGACTCTGTCCAAGGAGACCTCTCCCAAGGAGAACTCGTCCAAGGGGACTTCGCCCAAGGAGACTTCGGCTTAGGAGGCCGCGTCCGAGGAGCGCACAACCAAGGAACATGGAGCACGCGTCGATTCTACCCCGAAATCTGGTCTCAATCCTCGTGCCAATGAGTTTGTGTCTCCTCGTGGCACTGCGGTGCGCAATCCGTCAGCAGGCCCGCTTAAGAAAGCACCGATCCCTCTGGTCCCTCCTTTCAAGGTGTCTGGTCGGCATAAGCGCAGCCCGAACCCCTCGTCAGGTGCCACATCACGCACGGTTACACCTGGTGGCACACCCCCAAAGGCCTCAGGGAACGCTACCGAGGCTCTCAAGGACGTTTCAAAACATGGTGGGGATGTTGCTAAGAGCAGCGCGGACGAGCAGAAGAATGATGTCGCTCCCGTCACCAGCAGTTCAACTGCTAATAAGAACAGCGAAGACCATGGTGGTGAGCAGAAGAAGCGGACCTTCGGTAATAAGGTGACCCGGGCTAAAAGCCATCCGCAGCAGACTGACAACAAGCCAGGGCCCGGCAAGAACTTCTCCTCGTCTAAAAAGCCAAAGGTTCAAGGCGAGAACTCTTCTCAGGCCCCATCTGGGCCTACCTCGGCGCTGCCCCCCACCGCGACCTGGGCCAGTAAGCATCGGTCTGGAATCTCGGGCTCTAAGGAGGATGGCGAACAGAAGTGAAGGAACAGAATGCTTTGGAGGAAAATATGCAACGTTGTCGCCTTCATTTGCCGAAAAGATTCGGTGTATGTCTAGAGTAGCACGGTAGATTTGCTGTCATTTGGACGGGCAATCAAGATTGATGTCATGAAATGCGGTGGTAGTGCTATGCCTGTTTCGGTGACTAGTCTTCCAAGTAATGAGCAGTGCGCCAAGAGTGATAAAGTGTACCGGATCTCTTTGCAACTTAAAAGCTGCAGAGGGAAATGCTTGCCCTGCGGCCAAATTCCCCATCAATTACCTTATGACTAGCCAAACACCCATCCATCTCAAATTGCCAGAAGCTGAGAGTCTCGGCGGAGTTGTGAATGGGTTCGGAGCGCTGAGGCAGCATAGCTGCATGAAGAGATGGTCTTGTACCAAAGCCCGCGGAACACTTCCCGCCGCGTTTTTTAATGACCCTCTGCAAGGTTCTCACAGCCACAGCGAAGTGTTCCCGGATTGTCCGCCGCGGGGAAGACATGCGACGAAGGACGTTGCGACCTCATGAGTCTGAGGAAAACCCGCCAACGAATCCGCCGAAGTTGCCGGCACATTCAAAGTGCAGTCTGGATCTGGGCAGCACACCAATCGCATCGCAAAAAGGCCCTTTCGACGTCGAGATAGATCGTATTCTCCCAACACGGTGATGGTACATAAACTTCTTTTTTTCCTCATTGACCTTCTTTCCCCTTACCAAGCGAGTCCCCCCGTCTTGGTTCCCTTATGCGCTGCCCTTGACCAGGCCGGAAACCGTCTCCTCGATCTGCTTGTCCGACAAACCTGCGCCCTGTTAGCTCCCGATCCTCCGAACTGGATATCCAGAAAGTCACTACTTACCCTCCAGGGATTGGCTCTTCTCAACACCGAACTCTGTATCGCGCAGCAACATCTCGTCAGCAAATCCGTCTTCGTCCCTTCATCGGTCCGGAGAGAGGGCAGTCCTAACCGTATCTCGCGTAGATCTTGGGTAGCGTTCCGGCGGCCTCGCGGATGAGGATCGGGGTCTGGGGGTTGTGCTTCTTCATCGTGGGGTACGTCCTCGTCAGGAAAGAGCTGTCGCGCGGTGCCTCGTTAGCAATTGATGCCGCAATGGCAGGCCAGGCCAGGTCGGGCGTGCCCGCCTCGACGGGCGACGGGTTGGAGGAAACTTACCGGGTCGCGGCGCTGTGCTCGCCGGTCTGGCAGAAGAGGAAGCGCACCTCCTTGAGGGCCTTGCCGAAGGCGTACTTGGTCGACATCGTGGTAGGCGTTTGGCGCTGACGGTGGTGAGGTTCGTCGGTGGAGGGTGCGGCCGTCGGGTGGTAAGGACAATTGGGGTCGATTTGATTGGGGAGCTCGAGGATTGAAGTTGACGAGATGCCGCCGTTAAAGTGGATACCATGCACAAATATTCCGGGTCCCGACTTTTGTGCCGTTAGCTATCTTATGCAGATGCACAAGTCAGCCCCCCCCCACCAAATGAGCGCTCGCCAATTTGCTCGTCGCACTCGAAGCCTGGGTGGTCAGTGCTCCCCTTCCCCAATGTCAACTTTTTTTCTCTGGACGTTGTCCCCGCTTAAGTCCGGTTGACGGGCTTCCCTTTGCGCCCGGGCGCGCGTGGGCTCTGTGCCACAGGGACGGATACCGTCCCCTACCAGCTGGCCCTGCGCGAACGCACCGCTATTAGTTGCCAAAAAAAGCTGCAGTGTCTGTCTGTCCCGCTCTGCGCCTTGGCCGGACCTCCTCCCAATCAATCGCCATCCCTCAACGAACTTTCCGGGTTTATCTCAACCTTGACTCAACCTCGCATCCCAATTCCCTCCGCCGCCGAGCCCGAAATCTCCCCTCCCTTCCGAACGAACCCAGCTCCCCGTCCTCGACAGGGAACGCAAAGAACCGCCGGCAGCTAGCTTCGTCTCGATCGAATTTCACCCGCAATCAAGATGGCCCCGGCAAACAACTTCTTCAAGGCGGCGCGCCCCGTCCTCCGCCAGCAGCCCTTCGCCGGCGCCCCGATCCGCAACGCCTTCCGCACCTCCCAGTTCCGCGCCCAGTTCCGCGAGAGCTCCAAGAGGTGGCAGAGCTCGACCGCCTCCGCCGAGGGCGCCCAGCAGAGCTGGTTTAAGCGCATGTGGGACAGCCCCGTCGGCCTCAAGACGGTGCACTTCTGGTGAGTTCCCCTGCCCGCCGCTGCGGAGAGCAGCAAGTCGTGGCCGGGCAGAGATGCTGATGTGAGATGCTGCAGGGCTCCTGTTATGAAGGTACGATCTCCCCCCGCCGCGCTGCGTCGAGGACCCCGCGAATTCTGTGTTACATCCCTTGCGATGCCGCCCGCGCGCGATGTCGGAGCTTGAGTCTGCGCGCATGATGGACGGATGCTACGGACACATGATGATGGTGCTGGATGCTGACTGCGATTGGTACAGTGGGCTCTCGTCCTCGCCGGTGTCGCCGACTTTGCCCGTCCCGCCGAGAAGCTCTCCCTCACTCAGAACGCCGCCCTGACGGCCACCGGTATCATCTGGACCCGCTGGTGCTTGATCATCAAGCCCAAGAACTACCTGTGCGTGCCCGATTCTGTCCCGAGCTCGTCCGGGGCCCGTACTAACTGGAGCTTCAGCCTCGCCGCTGTCAACTTCTTCCTCGGTATCGTCGGTGTCGTGCAGGTCTCCCGCATCCTGCTCTGGCAATCTTCCCAGAAGAGCGTCGGCGACGTCGCTCAGGAGGTCAAGGAGGAGGCCAAGGAGGCTGTCAAGGCATAGATGGGCTACATGGCATGGTGAAGTGGGGTTGGAGGGGAAGTAGGAGGAGGGATACGGCGACCTGTGCAGCTTGGCCTGGCTGAGGTCTGGCTAGCTGTTGTAGAGTTCCGGTAATACCACAATGAGCGTGGGGACGAAGCATGAGGGGCTCGTCTGCTGCGGCAGCTGCCTCTGTGTGTTTTGAGTACATCTACAAGGTCTTCGGATCTGGGTTGTAGACTAAACCTTTCTTCTATTTCATTCATCGGGATCTTACACGGCCCAGGATTTGCATATGTGTTGCCCGAGGGAAAGATACGACTATCTCGCAAATGAGAGAATTACTGCGGTACGTTGATCCATGGCAGATCATTGCGGAGGATGATCGGCGGCGACTCGGTTCCATCTGTTAGCTGTGAGCAAGTCATGGCGCCGGAATGTCAATCATTGCAGTACCTGGCAACTACCATCGGTCTAGCAAAAGGGAAGATTATTCACAGAAGGCGCTGGATCATGACAGCGCCAAACTTACTCTGACCGAGTCCACTTTTATGAGAGCATGTCATGCACGAACAGGGGCGGGGTTTACATGTCAGGCAGTCGGTTGCGGTGTTTTTGGGGACAAACGAAATAAATTTCAAAAAACTAAAGGAGTGTTCCGACGAAATCCTGTCTGCGTGCAGGCCAGATCAACCTGAACGTTCCTCCGAGGCCCTACCCAAATACACATGTGTTGACATCTCCAAACACCAGTCTCGTGTGTCACTTCATCCAACATGCCACTTCACTCAAAATCCTCAATAATCCTCAATATCATCCTCCGGAATGTCATCCTCCTGCGTATCGCCCGAACCTTCACCTCTCCGAGAACGTCCGCTGCGACCGGTGGTTCCCGAGTACTCAGAACCCACGCTGCGTTGGGAGCCGGTCGACAATAGCCGGAGACGGCTAGTGATGCGAGGCATCTGGGTCTGCTCGCCCTGGGTCTGGGTCTGCTCGCCCAAGGTCTCGCGGAGCGAGTACCTGGGTCCTTCCTGGCGCGGTCCGAACACGTCGTCCTGCAGAAACCACCGATGCATCAAGCTCATTCCCTTTCGCTTGTGTGCGCCGTGCGCCCAGTGCCACGGAAACCAACCAGCAAAGTCGCTCAGGGAAGAGATGTCGTAAACCTCGATAGGATGAAGGGGATGCGGCAGTGTCGGGATGAGGCCATGGCGCTTGTGATTCTCCAGGCTGGATGCTGCCCATATGGTCAAGTTCCACAGGTAGGTGCGGGTGAAGTTGACCTGGACGGCCTGGGGCTTGTCGAGGATCTTGCCGTTGCGGCGGAGGGTGATGACATAGTTCCGTGCCTCGGGACCCTCGTGCTCGACGTGGAATTTCTTGTGCAGGACGCAGCTGTGGATGATCTGTTTCATGATGTCGAGGCGGGTCTCCCTGTCGAGTGCAATCTCCCGGTCCCAATCGACATGAGGGCGTATCTTGCGCAGCGGGAAGAGGCCATCGCATTCGTGGCGGACGCACACAGACTCGATCGAAGGACCCTGAACGTACTCCCGAAGGATAGCGCCGACGTACCTAGTAGAGGTACTCTTGGTGTCCTTGAGATGGTGCTGAATGACCCAGGTTCCGTGGTACTGAGGGACGATGTGAGACGATCCGGTGAGGTTTTCCGAGTAGAAATGCTTGTAAATGCCGGCGGTTCGACTGAGCCCAGAGTCGGCCTGCTGGGTTGGAGATAAGACTGGAGCAAACGGGAGCACCAGAGTGTCGTAGAGCAGCTCGTCGAATACTTCGGCCACGACAAGATCGTCCTTGCGAAGGAGTTCGCCGTTGAACAATTTGGCGGTGGGGATCTTCATGACTTGGCAAACTAGGAGCAGAGCTCCTTGAGGAGCATCCTTGGCGGGGTCTCGAGTGAGCTCCAAGACTTTGAGACGGAGCTTCTCTACTTTCATCTGCTGTTCAGGAGAGGCGTAGTTGCTCGGATGGTTGATCCTCGATTTGGCGAGTTTGTCTTCATCCTCGTCGCCCAGCCATCCGTACTTTGGTCCTCCATAAGGCGGAGTCGGATCATTGTGGGGAAGCAGCTTCAGCGTCGTCCCGACGGCATACGGTGCGAGAGGGTCGCTGGATACTGAGTCCTCAAGAGACATGTTGATTGAAAAGTTGCGAGCAATTGATGAGTGAGTTCCGTGGCAAAGCCAGAGATCACCTTGAGAAGCTCGCGGATGTGATACGCGTAAGATGCGGCAGATGAGAACAGCGATGACTGAGACCGAGGTAGAAGACTAATAATCAAGTGGAAGAAAACCAATAATGTGCAAGATGATTCTTCTACGTTCTGGATTCTTGGTCTCTGAAAGGTCCGTCAAGGTAGGTAGGTTGCGACCTGGGAGAGAGGCGCACTCACCAAAATGTCAATAAAACGAAACCAGAACATCAAGGTGAAAAGCCTCCCCCAGTTCGCTGTGACTGGATTTCTGGTTAGCAAAAGCCTTGTAGAATTGTTTGATGGCTGATTAACGCAAGCTATCATATTTGACGACGGATGCGTCTTATCCTCCACTCTGACTACTCGTCCCGCGTCTTGATGATCCAGCGACTCTGATTTACTAGCCGCGAGGAGTGTGATCCAAGACCCATCGTCGTCTTCCCCAATCATCAGTTTACCTCGTTCCCTTCCTCAAGTACCGGAGATAGAGCGCTGAAGGGCCCATCTATCATGGCCTTTCTGTTTTGATACACCGACAAGGTCTTCGGACTTTGAGACTGAACTTTTCTTTCCACTTCATCATTGGAAGTTGACAATTTAAGACTGCACGAAAAGGTTGGTTTTCGTACCCTCGTAGAGCCTATGGTTGAAGACTTCAGACATGATTACGAGGCCCTTTGACGTACTGGGTGCCATTGCCAGGAGGCTGCGAAACCTTCCAAACTAGACATAGATGCCGCTGAGGAGCATGTGCCTCGGCAATGTATACGGTCTAATCGGCATTCTCGTTGTTCTCGGGCAGGTAGCTGCTCGAATTGCCACAGCAAGAATACTACTAAGGCCTGCACAGCATCAAGGAGAAGCACAGGATGATTGAGAAAAGAGCAAAATTGATGTAAAACGGCGATCTTCCACGATCAGTGCGAAGGATTGGACCACATCCAATCAACTTGGGTGTTGCTTTTCAGTACCGGTAGAGGTATGCAATATCCATGGCGGTTGGTTTTCTCTATTACTTAGACCAGCTCATTCGGAAGGGAGACGTTGAATGATTTATCTACGATCCTTCCATGAGACGTCCGACGTAGCCAACAACGTTTAAGGTATCAAAAGTAAACGAGTCTAGAGCTCTCTCAGCTTTGAAAACGAGCCTCCATTTTCACCACTGGAGCAATATCAACAGAGCCAGGCGACGTACGGTTCAGAACGATGGAATTGCTGGGCGAAACCAAACTTGACCTGAGCAAGACTCGTGGCCTCCGTTTGTGAGTGATCTGATCCACCAATGTAAGAAGCGGCAGGATACGCGTTGCGCGGGACTTCTTGGCTACATCCAACAGGTCCATGGGGCAGTAAGTTAACTCTAGTGACGGAAGTGGCAGATGAATACCAGCTTCTTCCGCGATCCAAACATGTTGCAAACCTTTAGAGAAAGCTCATGAAAGCATATTTCGTCAAGAACTAGAGAGAATCATCCGTCGGGGGTTGGAAGACGGAACAGGCTGCTTACTGCATGCTGTTTTCTGACTCTGTATGCACCACAATCCACCACAATCGTGCAGTGCGTGAATGATCACGAAACTCACAGCATCAAAAAGGATAACCAGCCGCTGCGGAGAATGATTGCCAAAATGATTGCCCTTCTCCGTGATAACGCGTCCCAATCCACCTTGTTTTACACGCTGTGTCAGAGTGCGTCTTTTCTCATCACTAGATTCGGCCTTCGACCTCCTCGAATTGCTTACTCACCTGCAGATGCGACGTGATAAACGGCACGCTGCTTGCGCCCGACATTCAATACGAGGTCAGCAAAGGTGGCCAGCCGGGACGAGTCCACCCCGGCGCCTAAGCCCTTCGCCACATACTGTTGGAGCCCCTGAGACTGGCCCAAGCCGGGGCCGGGTTCATCTAAAGCGTTCTATTTCCAGTGAGTTTGACTAAACCGAAAGAATTTGCATGATTGGGGTTACGGATACATGTCGGTGCTGCTGCCGGCGCTGCTGCCGGCGGGGCCGGGTCCAAAATGCGACGTTGGGGAGTCCCGGCCCCCAAGGTTTTGGTAGGAAGGAGGGCCGGGGCAAACATACCCCGTTTATATCAAGAGTCTTGCTATCCGGGCGGATACTTCTAGCTGACCGGGCGGATAACTACCTGTATTAGGTCTTACAGTTGATTTTATCTCGATTAACTTCTATTATTTTCGTCGCTATTCCTATCCCTCTCTCTATCCCTACTACTATTGTCGTCGTCGTCGTCGTCGTCGCTGATAGTGTCGTTACATTCACATCTACACCCGCCCGGTTAGCCAGAAGTATCCGCCCGGATAGCAAAACTCTATATTAAAACGTGATGAGTTATCGCATGTCTCTGATTATTCAAGCAGTTTCCATGGTGGACAAGTCACTTCTTATCGCCTGTTTGCGCTGTTCCTTGCCATGACGCGCTCCGGCTGCATGATGCAGGCGTTGATATGCAGGTAGCCATCGCGGCGTGACAGAATCGGACGCCAGATGAGGTGACACGATACATTTTTTCATGCCTGACATGTCGTACGTCGCCAAGTAATTATTTAGCCTGCGGCTTGCCTCGATGCGAATTATCCGAGTCCTCATACACACTGTGTGAAGCCACAAACGAGTTTGCCGCCATTTATCTCATTGGGGCAAGTCCGTGAACATCTGGAATGAATTCTGTGCTTGATTATTGTCATTTCCTGCCGTAACACTCTTGGATGACCCCCATCTCGCCATCATCTGTGGCACCACCATCAGGCTTTCCTCTTGTCTTCACCATGTCCCGTCTTTTTCCATCCAATTTGATTGGTCAACCATTCGTACCACCCTGCTCACCAGAATCCAACTCAACATGTCTGCCTCTGCTTCTCAATCTCATTTTGCCTCGAAGGAAGCTATCAGCGTCGTTGAAAGCTTTGAGGGGGCCGCCCAGTTCGACATGTCCTCCATCACCGCCGAGGCCCAGGTCGACAATAGCTCGCCATCTTTGCTGCAACAGGTACTTGCGTACAGTCTCAGGAGTGGAAGCCAGTACGTCTGCGTGGGAAATCAGTCCGAATGGCAACTCATATCCTTTGACCGACCCGAGGTTCCAGCTGAGGCCTCTCACTACAACACTTCCGATCATATGCAGATAAGCCTCATCAAAAACGTGGAGAATCTGCTTCCTGCCCTTATCGGATTCCTTGGAGATGCTCAGCCGATGGAGACAACTCAGGTCACTCCTGCCTCTTCCAAGCTCTGAAAACCCCTACATACCGGCTTGGATGTGCCTGTCATTCTTTTCTCTTCGTGAGTTGTTTGTTCTCATTCTCCGGTGACTAGATTCTGATGTTGACGGTTTCTTCTGAAGGTTTCATGAGCCATAGTATGGGGTCTCATCTGTCTCATAAGATAGTGTTGCGTTATTAATGACACATGTATTACGTCAGATGGGATACAAGAATTCGTTCTCATCACTCGTGTGTGTTTTGCCTGGCATGTTCTGAGGCCATTTTCCAAGTCCAAGCGGTAGAGCATGGCTCTTTGTTTGTGATACCCTGGATTTGGTGCGTGAGTAGATTGACTCAAAATGCCGTAGACGCTTCACTCGTAATGAGTACACAAATATCACTTATAGAAACGAAAGACTGCACGTCATTTTGGAAAAGTCGTCAAGCCGCAAGTTTTTCTTAGTGTCATGGAACTCTACTCTAGTCCTTCTTGACCTTGTCCGGAACACAGATATCCTCCAGTGCCCACCTCTAGACCCCTCGTGATCCAATCCAGCTGAAAACTATTTGTCATTCCGCGATGGGCTCAACCAAGAGCATGACATTGTAAGGATGGAAGTGGAAGTCATAAATAGCCAGTGAGACGTTCTCATAGATCTCGTCGATGTTACCCCGAATAAAAGTGGCCTTGGTAATGTGTTCGCCAGGATAGACCCAACTGGAAGGGACCATGTGCGGGAGATTGGGACTCAGAGATAAGTTTTGAGCGGTCTTTCTCACCGGTCACCTTGGCACTGTGGTATCTAGAACTCGTCAGGCATTGAGTTTCTTTTCTCCCAGCATTGCTTACTTGTAAGGTGGAAGTTAATCAAGATGCGGATCTTTCCAGAGCTGTTAAGCATGAACAAGCGCTGCCACGCATCGTATTGAGTGGTGTTGAGTTCGGTGTCGTTGAAGCGATTGTCCCTGAACTAGGCAAGGGCAGGGCGGCCAGGGGCGACGTTGCTGCAGCCGGAGGTGGTGGCACCAATGAAGGTCTCACCAAACGTGGCATTCAGTTGAACTAGAGCTGAAATGTGCTGCATGATATGTGATTGGAGAAGTTATGTGTAACGAGTCTGAGAAAATGTTGCGCAGCCGGGTAAGGTCCTGGCACTGGTCGTTTAAAATTAGCCCGTGATACAGCGTGGATTTGACAGTTCTTAAACGCTTGAATTTGTGCGACATAGCGGAGGGCATAACTCGATTTCAATCGAGTCTGTATTCCCTTCGTGGCTGCAGTGTTCTGTCGTGCATGGTTACCGAGCATCAAAACAGCTCACCTCGGTGAACCCGGTGAGCAGAATACACTAGCAACCATGTCACCGGCAATCTCCAGCTGAGCCCCTGGCCCCAACCCCGCGTTCCCCGCCACATTCTCGGTGAGCATCCACACCTAACCCATCAACACAACCTCATCCCATCTCAGCTCATCGCTCATCTACCCGCCAAGCCCTCCGCAATGAACAGTCCGCTACTTGGCCATCTCTCAAAAATACTCACCCTCTCCCCGCCGCAATCCTCTTATCCGCCCTCAGCCCTTTCGGGACCTCTCACGTCGCACACAGGAACAGCCTACCTCTTCCTCTCAATCTCATCGGCCTTTCCCCGCCTCCAGATCCATTCTTACCACGCAATTCATTGGGCACGAGCATACATCTCAAATATTCCGACACAATCCGCCCTGGACTCAGCTCCCGAACACGTCCTAGGCCTCTCTGAAACCCTGGCCAGCCCAGCGATCCGCGCCTGCATATCTCAAGACTTGACCCACGTCCACAAGTTCCTCTCCCTCCTCCCCTCAATTTCAAACGCCAATCTCCCAACCTGCCTCATTCATGGCCTCTCAGGAACACTCTATCTCCTCCGTCTAATACGCCACTGGGTCCCCTCATCAGCGCCGCTCGTCTCTCGCGCCATCGTCCACATCTCAGAATACCTCCTTTCTTCACCTTGGTCCTGTCCTCAATCAAGATCTCATGGCGCTGCTGATGGGAAGCTGGGAACGCTCACGCAGCTTGTGATGACCACGCCACCATTAGCCTCGCGATTAGTAGAGAGACTTGCAGCGTTGCTGGACTTGCAAGGGCCGGATGGGGAATGGCCATCTCAGCAAACAGGGGCTGGTGCTGAATCTCTCGAAAACAAAGGAGACGTCTCATTCGCACACGGCACAGCGGGTCTAGTAATATCTCTGCTATCACTTCGTCCTTTTTTCCCGTCTCTGCAGGAGCGCATAGACGATGCCATGGCAAAAGCGAGGAACTTCCTAAGCACCCAAGAGCTTGGGGCGAGAGAACCAAGTCTGTGGTACGGCGCTCTCAGCACCCCATTTTAAGCTTCTTTCTACACCTGATTGTCATTGACTGCCGTGAAACTATTTTGTCAGCCATCTTACTAAACCCAGAGACACTGACAATGCCCAGAGCCTTTCCAAAAGGCTCGTCAAGAACATCGATTATGAACCTCGTCCACCCTAGATCAACATCAGAGCCCCCATCAGATTCCTCCTCATCTGGCTCAATAGCGATATCTTACGACCCCGGTGCCGCATGGATGTGGGCAGTATCAGAGAAGGAACTTCCGCGAATGATCTTTTACAACGACATTTAAAGCCGATTTGCGACTATCATCATGAGAAGGAATTAGTCTATATGGCTCATGAATTCTAATATCATCTGGGACAACTGCAACACGGGCAACGTAGAAGGGAACATCGTATTTGGCGCATAATGTGCGAGGGTGAGTTAGTTCGGAGATGTAGACCGTGGTACTGGTATGGGATGGTCACAAGGGTGCGGTAAGGCAGCGGCGGTACCAGACCTTGTGGTGTTGACGGAACCCAAGCACACATGAGGGTTAGACCAGAGAGAGATCATCTTAATCAAGACTTGGAAATTTCGGTCTTCGGTTCTGTCATAAAGGTTCAGACAGGTTGGCGTCGGCGAAAGTTTTGACAGAATTTCGTTACGCCGTCTCGCCATGTAAGGTCGGATTTAGCTTTTTGCAGTATCCAGACATGCCATGCGCGGGCACGGTTTGGAAATCAAGCGAGTTCAAACTTAGAATGAGCTTGTTGGTTTTTACTGCTGAACAAAATGGACACAATGGTTTCTCCGGTCATCCTTCAAGAGTGACAAAAAGACGAGCCTCGCTCTTCCTCCTCCAGATAACTTGCTCACTGCTATCACCATCGCCTTCCACCCTCTTCACAACTCCAGAATCCAACTTCACCCATTGCCATCCTCCATATTCTTTACATCTTAACACACACACACACACAGCAAACATGTCATCTACTTCCACCGCACGAGTCCTTGACTCTACGGCTCTCGAAAGGTTCGACCCCGGCGAGGAGCTGGTGCTGACGCCATATCCGCTGTCCGACCCCTGCGGCATCGGATTCGAAGATGAAGGCAGGACGCCTTCTGATTTCGACCCCTCCCAAGCTGACGGCAAATTCATTGAGAAAGCCAACCCCGCCACGAGAGCTCGACTCGTGATCAAGAAGTGCCTCAGCGGCACGTCGGCGGACGATCAGAAGGTCCTCCTCTGCCGCGTGGAGCAGGCGCCGACCGCGTTCGAGTTGGGTAACGCACACGCGCGCCACCTGTCGGAAGCCAACCTCGTCATAGTGAAGACGTTCACTTCGAGGCCGCTCTATCGATTGGTTCGCGATGGATACCGATCCCACGATCATACATCTGGCGAGCTGCATTCGGAGGCCGCAGTGTACCAGCACCTGTACGATAACGGGCTGACCGGCTATCCTCACCTGGCGCCGCAATACTATGGCACCTGGGTGTTTGAGAAGGAACAAAAGGGCCAGGACGCTTGCGCACGCGACAGGTACACTGGTCTCATCGTGATGGAATACGTTGAGGGAGTGTCCATCGAACAACTTGGCACCCGCGACTGGGACCATGATACCTATGGCCCCCTCCAACTCAGCACATCCCCTATCGCACTGCACAGAAACTCCGATAAGATCCTGATGATGGATACCGAAAGCCGACTCCGCATATTCAAGACCTTGCTCGATGGCGTAGTCCGAAAATTGCACGCTGGTATCTATGTCGGAAAGTCGAATCTCCACCCTAGCAATGTCTTGGTTTCTTTCCGCAACAACGGGAAAGAGCTTGAAGAACCGAGGGTGGTCTCCATCGACTACCAGATGGATACGGTGTGGTCTCGGACCAAGGAGGGACGTGATTCGGGAAAACCCATGATCGCGCAGCAGCTCGACCGGCCACCTCACCCTGCTCTGTACTTTCCGAGCACATCAGAAATTGCAGCCTTCAAGGGCTGGTTTCCTCGGGAATGGAGCCCTTACGACTCCAACCAACTCTGCGAATGGCTTTTGAGTGGAAGCGGGTTCGGACCCTTGGACGGTAACGAGAAATACAGCAATCTTCCTGATGAGGATGCTGAATACTTGGGTCTCTCTATGTTTCCAGTCTTTTGATCTGCAGATGATCTTTCCGTTATTTGATTTACAGACTAGAAAACAAGATACATCACATTTGTCAGCCTAGTTCGCCAGATGAAAATTGAAGGACTTTCTTGATGTCTTGGTAATTCTCGTCACTCTTGATCGTGTTCGCTGGGTTCTCTGGACTTGGAGCAGAAAGACTCTGATTGAAAGGCCTCACACTGCTCACAACGGAGTTTTTTTTCCGGGTTCATATTGCTTTCTATTAACGTTCTGTTACACGCATTTCAGCCACACATTGTCACGATCACAGCCTCACTCATAGACTAGGCAAGCTTGACGAAACGATTAGCAGAGTAAGACTAAACTTGCGCACGCCATAGGATGCGCCTGTACAAAAATGAACAATTTGGAGATCTCCGATCATACCGCCAAGCAACTAAGACCGTCTTGTGTTCATTGCTTCTGCCTTTTGGGGCTAGAAGTTTCCTCTTCCGAGGCATCCTCACTCTCACTTCTCTGGCGCTTTGAGGTGAAGAACTTCACTCCCCATGTTCCAGCATTCAAGTCTCCGTACATAGTGAGGCACGAGTGGGGTGTGTCGTTTTTGAACGTCTCCACGTTGCGCACAGCCCATTCATCTGCCTTCCGGCTTCGCAGCTCATTAATGGCATTCTCGCAATCTTCGCTATACGAGGCCTCAGGCTGCGAGCTTCGACTTTCGGCCGCCAGATCCGCTACAATCTTCCTCAGCTCACGAACTCTCCATTCATAGTCACTCATGGACGTCCTGAAGACAGAGTACTCGGAGCTGTCTTCGATCTTGCCGAAGACCCAGCCGAGCCAGTGATCATACAGCCATGGGCTTGCTTCCCACCTTTGCGGATACCATCCTAGGAAGAGCGAAATCGCGCCAATGCCGAACCTTTCGAACGGGAGAGGCGGTTTAGGCAGCTCTGTTAGCGGATGTCGATTAGGCCATTCGGGGTTTCTGGCAAGTTGAGTCTTCTCATATATCTCGGTGCGGGAGAAATCGGAGAAAACCACTCTAGTAGGGACCGATGAACCGTTCAGGTCAAGGACTGTCGCGAGAATGTTTTGGGAATCCAGATTGCACCATTGAACACCGACATGTAGAGACTTGACGACCCCTTCCAACCAAAGCTTGAGGACGTCCAATCGAAAAGTCTCGTCCTGAGGATTCATTGAACCAAGAGCTGACCGGTATTCGGGTTTCACATTGTAATTCTTCGGGACGAGCCTGGTCTCCTCCGGATCGTACGAACTACAAAGGTTCTCGATAGAGAGCCCTCGGATGTACTCTGTGGCAATCGCGCCGAAGTATCGAATCTTCCTAACTCCTTCTCGTTGATCGGTATATGGAAGTTTGACAATCCATGTGCCATAGTAAGAGGGCACATGGTAAGGAGGGCCCATGATGTCGCCACGCACCAAATGCTTCTCGTAGTGGAACCTTAGTGCCGCCGATTCGCGAACGTGAAAATGCTCAGCAAGCTGCCAATTGTCGTATGGAGGTACACCAAGTCCTCTGGGGAATAGGAGTCCATCCGATACTTTGAGGATGAAGTAATTGACTGAGTTGTCCGTCTTTGTTTCAGGGTCGAAGCGTGGGAACGGCATTTGGGGCTGCGCGAGGGATCGTGGGTACTTTGTCATCTTGCATAGCAACACTTGGTGACCATGCTTGAGAGTGTTTGAAAGCCGTTTGATGATTTTGACCGTGGCGGTCGTCTTCTTGTCGATGTATGCGTTTGGGTCGAAGCCGCTGGGGTGTGTTGCAAGGTTGTCCAGCTGAGAGGGAGTGGGAGGGGGTAAACGCCGTAGCCCCACGGCTCGGGTGGATTGACTCGTGGGATCAAGTCAAGCTTCTGGCCGATGTCGAACCATGGGCAGTTCTTGGGAACTTCGTGATTCATGACGATGTGTGTGCGGTGGTTTGCGGTGAGTTGGACCGAGTCTTCGGATGATGTCGACAGGAGAGGTTGAGGACTGAAGCAGTGCAAGGATGTCTAGACGGTTGCCGAAGGCCGTGTTGTGAAGGGAAGTGACGGAAGAAAGCAGCTATCGTAACAGAGGGAAAAGATCCTAGAGGCAAGGGAAAGATTGGAGGCTTGATGGTCTTAGGTCGGTTTCTGTTCGTGGAGGCAAAGAATTCTGGTTGGAAACTTCGTTTCCTTCAAGGCACATGGTTTGTCGGAAAGGGTGGGAAGGTGGCCATAACGGTATCAAGGTTGCTCTCCGCCAGCTGTACTCAAGACAAGCAGTCGCATCTCCATCAGCAAACACATGCCTGACAGACGAGTACAAGAACCACCTCTCTATCTTACCCTATTTCCAATGCAGGCCAATGGTATGTATTCTATGCATCTGTGGCCTTGATAGACTTGGCGTCATTGATATTTCATAGCAGGAAGGGACTTCTCGCATGGTGAGATTGCCCTATTGATTTGGCCAGGCAGGTACACCAGACTGTACCAGCACCAAACGCTAAAGACAGGAAGCTACTAGATCAGCCCGTGTGCTATTGCTCGTCACCTGGATGCGTGCGCGCGGGTTTTCTCCAACTCCGATTACAGGAAGTCGCAACGCCAGAAAAGTCTGATGTCACACACCCTTCGTGGGCCTCAGTTCCATTCCAGTGGCATTCAATCAGTTGGTCGATCTTAATCCGTGTTCTCTGATTGGCCAAAATTCCGCACGCCCTCAGATGCGAGATACCTCAACCCACCCTGATGCGATATGCCTTCAAGCGGTGGTGCATCCAGTGGAATTTGATGTTCTACTGAAGAGGTTTAGGCGCAGACCAGAACACATAAGGCATGAACCCTAAACGACGTGCTCTCGTGATGCTCTGGAAATGCACGTTGGTGGATTTTGCTCTCCGGATTCACAGTGTCCGACTGCTCGGATAAAAGTAGTGGAGCAGGTTTTGAGTTGTAGGCAATGGGAAACCACTAGATTGACAAATATCATACTGTTATTGCAATATCGTCAAGTAGTACTGTTGTAACTAATGATCATATACCACGCGTGAATATAAAAGTCCGCTTCCTGGGGCTAGAACCTTCCTCTCCATCGGCGTCATCATCTCTCCGCCGCTTCCTCGGGCTAGAAACCATATCCTCTCCCTCTTCGGCATCGTCATCATCTTTCGGCCACTCCCTGCCGAGAAAGTCCATGAGAGACAGGAAATCTTCCCCTGCCTCGTTAGTAACATTTTGGTAGGTCTTCCAGTTCATGTATTTCGAAAAATCCATCCCGGTATGGTCTTTCACCGAACGCAGAAAATCGTCTTTTGAATGCACGGGAGCATCAGTATGAGCGGCCCCATAGTTTGCGACAATCTTCCTCATAGAGCGGGTAAGTTCCTTGTCGCGGTTCTTGAAGATCGAATATGATGCGCTATCCTCAACCTTTCCAAACACCATGCCAAGCCAGCAGTCGAATAGTAGAGGATGCTTGTCCCAGATCGCCGGGTACCAGCCGGAAAACCTTATGGACAAGTTGCGCATGTGGACGGTGCTGAACCTCTCAAACGGATGGATCGGGTGTAGTTCCTCGGTAAGCGGGTCCTGATCAGGATAATCCGGGAGTTTCGCATATCTGGTCTTCTCCCAAATTTGGCACTGCCAGTAGTTGAGGAACACAACTCGAGGTAGAGCAGTCTCTGAACCACTATCGTCGAGAATCGTCACGAATGTGTTTTCGGGGCGTAGATCGCTGAATTCCACACCGACATGCAACGTTCTGACCACGCCATCCAAAATCCGCTTGAGCACTTCCAGCCTGAAAGGCTTACTCTCGACATCGATGGCCAGTCCCGCGAACTCCGGGCCTTTGAACAGATGCGGGGCGTTTCTCGGCCTGAGAACTTCGCTCCTGCTAGGACCGGGCTCAGGCTCATCCTTGTCGTCGTCGCTGTAGGAGTTGTAGTAGGGGTTATTGGACCACGGCAAGTACTGGCCCTTGCAGAGGTCACTGATGGAGACTCCGCGGATGAACTCCATGGCGACGGCGCCAACATATCGCATCTTCTGCTCGCCGGCATTGTTATCATAGGGGAGCTTGACGACCCACGTGCCAAAGTAGGACGGCACATTGTACGGATCTCCCATGATCTTGCCCCGTTCCAGATGCTTCTGGTAGAGGTACTTCAGCGCAGACGAGTCTCTGCCGTGGGCCTGGTCTGCCAGCTCCCAATTGTTCCAGGGGGGGAAAGGTCCCCCGCTGGGAAACACGCCCCCGTCTGAGACTTTCAGGACAAAATGATCAGCAAGAAGTCCGTTCGCGTCGGGGGCCGGGAACGGCATCTGCGGCTGCGCGAGAGTCTGCGGATACTCCGCCATCTTACACAGCAGGACCTGACACCCGCTTCCCAGGCCGCCGGAGAGGAGCCTGACAATCTCCGCCTTGGCAATGACCTTCTCGTCGACTTCCGCGACCGGGTCAAAGCCGCGCGGGTATGCGGCAATGTTCTTCATGTCAGGCCAATGGGGAAGGGGGTAGCTGGCGCCCCAAGGTTCAGCTGGATTGAGTTGAGGAATTAGTTCCAAGGTTTGGCCGACATCGAACCAAGGGGCATCTCGGGGAGGATAAGGGAAGTCCATGGTCTTGAATGTGTTTGTAATGGAGGAGAGAGCCCGGACGAATAGTAGAAGGGCTGTCTCAAGGTAAGAATGCCGGTGGGAGATGAGTACGCTGGCGGGGGATGAGAGCGGGAGTGGAAGGAAAAATTGTTGGCGAATGAAAGTATTGCTGGCGGAAGGCAAGAGCTTTATGTTGGAAGAATGCTCCGATGAAGCGAGGAACGCAACGAGTTGAGGTGAGTAAAGTTGGGGGGTTTTATAGGTCCTGACCTGAGAAAAAGGAAAAGGTAGAGAAAAAGACAGAAGAAAAAAAAAGAGAAAGCTTAACAGCTTTTCAGTTTCCTGGATAGTAGGCAGCCCAAAAGGTTCGAATCGGTGGCAAGCGTGCTCAGAGCCTTGTACGCTCAGCAACGGCTCGACAACCGCTGCCCACTAGACGGAAATGCAGTGGCCTTGATAAAACTTCACCTTGGTGATAATTCACCCTAAGAACGTCAAGTTACGCCAGCACCAAAGCCAAAACACGAAGGTGCTCAGATCAATCGATTGCCATTTCCGCCGCCCAGACACCACCCGCTCGTACCATACGACCAGAACCCTATTCATACTACCTGTTTCTCCTTTTGCAGGCGGGTTTCTCCAAAGTCGATACACAACATCCAACGCATCAGAGACCCTGACAGTATCCTTTATACACCCACCAGATAGCTGGTCTAACTTCCCATCGCGGCAGCCAATCAGTCCTCATCCCATACCCTTCCCTCCCGACTACGAGTCGGCCACGGCTCGGAGGCTCACTGACGCCCGCCTGTATGACTACCGGCCGATTGAACGAACTACCTGTCTCCGACCAGCTCCCTCCTACCCATGCGCTCATCGATTAACGGAGGAAGATGGAGAACACTCTGAAAGGGGGTTATCTGCTGTCAACTCCTCCAGCGCCCAAGTTCTCCACCCAGATCACGCTGCCATCCGATCAACTCCATCCATCTCCATCCATCTCCATCGTCAAAACTCCGACCCCCCAAAGCCCGTCTCCCGTCTCTCACCCGCGCCAACCCTCTAAGAACCCAGCCAACGAAATGAATTGTGCCGTGCCGTGTAACACTGGAATGGGGACCTAGCAGCATGTTGATGGACCTTGGTGCCAATCTCAATCCTAACCTCTCTTGAATGCCGACTGGGGAACCCACCCCATGGAATCTTTGTCGTAGCCGATAAAGACACCGTCTGACAAGGACAAGCAGGCCCTCACCTCACACCGCACCAAGGCCTCACGCCACACATCACCGAGAATTACCCGTGTGTCAATGAATAATTATATATGCTAAACGCCGCATAACACATCTGTATAGAATACGCCATGCCGTGGCCCGGCACAATGCAAAAATCGGGTACAAATCCCATCAACATCAACATCCGCATACACGCAGCTGCCCACCTATCCTTTCATCCAACTTGATCCAAACATGAAAACCAAAACACAGGCATACCCAAAAATAGAGGAACGCCAGGTGTCAACCACCGCCAGACGAAAAAGAAGTTCAAACTTTTTGTATCTTTTATTCCCTAGCGGAGCATCTGATTTCTCTCCAAAGGTAGCATCGTACATCTGGTCGTTGGTGTGGGTTGCCGTACAAGTACACGGTTTACATCGTGCCCTTTCCTTTTTCTTTTCGTGGTCGTCATCGCGGTTTTTCGTTTTCAACACAGGGAAGTCCAGCCCGGCGACCGCTCGTATTACGTGTTTGGTCGTAAGTCCATTTGCCGTCAGCTCTACATGACGACACACTCGCCTTCCTGTTGCTTGCCGATCTTGCTACGGGAGATTCGCTCGCGCTGCCGGGGGCCGTTCTTGCCGGCGCGCTTGAGGTCCTCGAGGCGCTCGCGGGCCTTGGGGAAGTCTTGGGCTGTTGACACAATTAGCATGCGCCTGTAGCGAGAAGTCAAAAGGAAACTTACCAGCCGCTCTCCAGTACCACCGCTTCGCATCCTCCATGTTGGCCGGCACACCGATGCCTACTTCCGTAAAGTATCCCATCGCGTACTCGGCCTTTGCCAAACCAGCCATCGCCGCCTTGCGAGCCCACAAGTACGCCTCCGTGTCGCTTTGCTGCAGGACATTATCACTGCCAGTAAGGTACCATCCACTGAGTGACAGCTCGGACTGGTGCTCGCCCTGCTGAGCGGCGCGAGAATACCACATGATCGACTGTCGAGGATCGATTGGGCAGCCCATGAGACCATATTCAAAGGCGCATCCGAGTCGATACTGCGAGAATTTGTAGCCAAGGTCCGCCGCCTGTCTGAAGAGGGTAAAAGCGTAGGCCTCATCCTTAATGATGGCGTCGTTGGGAGCTGCGGACTCGTACAGCAGGCCGAGCTCGTGAAGGGCGTGGGGGTTCTCGGCGTCGGCGCGTTCAGCAGCCCGCTTCAACCAGCCCACAGCTTCGCGAGGATTCTTGGGCTGGCCAAGAAGTCCCTTCAGCAGGATCATGCCCACCTTGTACATGGCTGGCGTGTCCCCAAGCGTTGCAGCTCTCTTATACCACTGAATCGCCTTTAAGGGATCTTTCCTCGTGCCGCCGCCCTCTTCGTGACCAATTTCGCAGCACACCGCCGTCCTGTACGCGGCCGCCGCGTGTCCAAGCTTGGCTGACGACTGGTATAGCGTGAAGGCTTCCTTGTTGTCGGGCTCCTGTCCAAACAGTCCGCGTCCAAGACAATCTGCGTAGAAAAACATGGATTCGGGGTTTTGGGCATTCGATAACTTCTTGAGAATCTTGTTCGCATCCATGAGGTACTTCTCACGAGCGCGAACCTTCATCTTCGGGTCAGCCAAGTTAGGCGCGAGTACGTCGACCGCCTCCACGAGTCTCTTTGCCAGCCTCAGGGCAGACTCTTGGTCATTGGGATTCGTCTTGATGATCTGGCGCAGGCGCTCGAGCTCCTCCTGTGTGACTGGCGTCGAAGCTTCCGTGAAAGACGGCGTGCTGGCTTGCTGAGGAGCCATCTGCTGCGGGGGCATCGCACCAGGACCGGCGGGAGGCATTGGCCCACCCATTCCGCCGTTGTAGTTGCGGACAGGTGCAGGCTTGTCGCTCATGCTGACCATCGAGTTGGGCATATGACCAGGGCGAACTGGAGTGGGGTGAGATGGCAGGGAATCACCGCTGCGACTTGGAGACGGTCCATGAGGCAGCCCTGGACGTCCCATTTGCGGCGGGTTAGGTGGTTGCGGTTGATCCCAGCCGTTTGGACCGTTGTAAGCGTCTTGTTGGTAGCCGCCATTCATGGGTGGCATTGGCGGCGCGTCACCGGCCATCTCGAAAACGGCTTGCTGCGATTGTCTCAAATCAGGTTGCGACTTTGTGCGGCTCATTTCCGGCATGCGCTTAGCACCCGGTTGAGTATGTTCCGCAATGCCGGGTCTCATATGCTGGTCGAATGAGCCGCGCGGGCGGTGCGAAGGCTGCGCATCGAAGTCGGGAGCACCACCTGGGCCCCCTGGGCCTCGGTAATCGTTACTCGTGCGCGGAGGCTGATAGTATGCATCGTAGACATCGCCGAATGATGCTCTGGTGTCCCTATAACCATCCTGGCCTCCATCATATCCGTCATACCCGTTCTGAGGGGGCAGCGGGGGGTTCGGAGGGTGCATGCGCTGCGGCGGCGGTCTGTTGCCCTGGGCTGTAGATGGCCGGGGAGGAACACCGTTACGAGGTCCTCCTTGGCTGCCCGGCCCTGCGTACGTGTCTTGCCGATGCGGCGGCGCACGTCTTTGCATGGGGTCATTGACCGGCATCGTCATGCTCCGAGGCGGGGGACCGAAGTTGTCCTGCGGGCCATAACCATCGTCTCTGAAGTCAGGCCCTCCGTAGCCGGGGTCGGGGCCACGTCGCGGCTCCGGATATCCTCGCGGCGGGGGCGGCCCTCTGCCATTCAGCTGTCTTGGAGGTGGTCCCTGGGCTGCGATTTCCATGCCAGCCATCTTGTTCAGTATCGCCTGCTCTTCGTCGAGGTCTGTCTTGCGGCCCTGTCCTGGGAACGCTGGAAAAGCGCCGCCAAAGCCCTGAGGGCCAGGTGGGCTTATTGGGCCGCCATCTTGCGGTCGGGGGCGGTTCGCTAGCGATTGATCAGCATACGAGAGCAATGACTCCATTGCGCAACTTACCCGCAGGGTCTGAGTTCGCCGATCGCTCGTACGGAGCAGGTCGTCCTCCGCGTCCCATGGGAAATCCTCCGCGGCCACCAGGGCCACCACGACCCGGGGGACCGGGGGGATAGCCGCCGCGAACACCGTCGGCTGTTGGGGGACGTGCTATCGGGCCTCCTCTTCCCATCTGTGGCGGCGGACGTCCTCCTCTTACTGGGCCATTGGGTCCTGGGCCGCCGCCGTAGTAGTCCTGTTGCGGGTAACCCTGATTCGGCGGTGGCGGGCCTCTTCCGTAGTTCTGGTCTTGGTACCCTCCGCTGTAGTCCTGGCCGTAGCCGCCGTCGTCGTAGTAGTCATAGCCGTAGCCGTCTTGCTGGTAGTTGTCGTACTGCTGGGGAGGAGGAGGGCCCCGTTGCGCAGGGCCGGGTCCAGGACCAGGACGAGGCGCGGGCGGGCCACCGCCGTATGGGCGCTGTCCCGGGTATCCTGCCATCGTCTGATCTGTTTTCCCGCCGCTAGTCTGGTCGAAACCGTGCCGTCGTCGACTGGGTGGTTTCGCAGGCGCAAATTGAAGCGATCGGGAGTCGTCTCGTGTGGTTTGGGGCCGATTGGTGTGTAGGTTTTGAGAATGTGTTGTTGGTGTGTGGTCAACAAGGTCGGGAAAGTGCCGGGTTCAGGACAGCTCCTGCGCGGCTCGGGGTCGCATAAAGGTTGCGCTGGGAAAGGAGAGAAATTAGGTAGGTGTAGCTCCACAGCTTTCCGGAATTGGATCGGGCTGCTACAACAACAAGCGCATCGCTGAGCGGTTCGAGAAAAGAAGAAGAATCAGAATCGCAACACCAAGTAGCGGCGGCGGCGGGGGTTTCTCGTCCTTCTCTGCTGTAGGTGCTGGGATTCAGCGCGTTTCGGCTCAATGTTGATCGACAGTTTCGGCGGGCCAGGCAATGCGGGAAAGCGCGGGCTCTCAGTCGACCTGACGTTGTTTTTTTCTGAAGCTGTCCACAGCAATTTGGGGAACTGTATTCGGGGCGCACAACAACGGTCGAGCAAAAGGAGAGACGGATACAAAAAAAGGAGAAAAGAAGAAAGAATGATTTGAGCCGCGCGTTGGCAGTGCCGGGAAGCAAGGTCAGGTCGGGTTGCTTCAGTTCAATAGAGCCGGCCGTTAAGGGGAGATCGCAGGTGTTTCCAGAACACGGCGTCTATTGGTGGCAGAGACGGTGGAGATGGACCGAGTTAATGTTCAAGGACCAAGACCAAGACCAAGCAAGCACAGGCAGGCAGGCCAGGCAGACTGGGCAGCAGTCGAATAAGGTGCGTGGTACTCTGCGAAAGGCGGACACTGGAGGGGCTGGCTGGGCCGGTGCAGCGCGAGTCTTGGGTTGTCGAGTAAGGTCGTTGGACCCTCAGTCGTCTGGATCCCTGGGTGTCGTTCCAGTGTTTCCCGTAAGCAGCCCTATTAAGGTGAGGTGAGGCAAGGTAGGGAATGGTGTGGTGTCGGGCTTGAAGGAGAGTAAAAGGAGAGGTAAGAGATAGAAAGCGAGGAAGAGGTCGGCCTCATGCACGCGTCGATGGAGAGCGACAGAGAGACACACACCAAGCAAATAAGCAGCAGCAGCAGCAGCAGCAGCAGCAGTGTGTGGTGTATGGTGTGCGTGTTGTCGGGTCTGTTGCCGGTCTCCCCTCTCTGTATGCGCGTGTCTCTCCGGCCTGTCTGCAAACTGCAGGTGAATAAAGACAGACTGGGGTGGTGGTGGAGGAGGAGAAGGAGGACAGACTCAGAGTGGGCGGTGGACTGTGGACTGTGGACTGCGGACAGTCGACTGGGTTGGGCGGATATCGATGGATAATGGACGAGGGGTTGTCTTGTGTCTCGTCTCCTAGGGCCCCCCGGGCGGTCGCTGATGCTGCGGCGGGTTCGTTGGTTGGCTGGCTGCCAGCGGTACGTACCCCGGGAGTTGTCTTGGTAAAGTGGTTACTGTCTAGGTACTGCGTTGGTGCAAGGCCCCCAGATGACGAGAGCACCACGGGATGCACGCAAGTACCTCACTAAAGCAAGGTACGCGATGCAGCGCTCGCACTGCCGCAGTTAGCTCAGCCCATGAGCGTGGAGGAACACCACTGAGGTCTGCTATTCGCAGGAAGAGAGGCCTGGCAGTCGACTCCCATGAACAGCAATAAAGCCAATGGGGGCCGTTGAGGCGCATTAAACAGATCCAACAGGCGACAGCCCCAGATCCCAGCAGGCCAGCCCGCGTTACAGTTAAACCTTTCGACAACAGCAGACGTCGTCCCTGTGTTGCCTCTGGGGCCTCCCGCCCTCCCGCCCCTCCGCGACGACGCATATGGGATACTCTGTTATGCTAAAATTACGTCTCGCAGTTGCTGGACGAAATGCATATGTGCGTTGATGTAACGGAGTCCTTCCTTCGTCCATCCCGGTTCTCTCGCGGGCGGTGCTCTCATTCTCGCAAACTGGCAATGGAAGTACCAGGTCGGCCTTGGGTACTTTGCCCTTCCGCTGGCCCCCCTAAGAATGTTTCCCTCAGGGACACTGAAAAAGTTCATCCGAGCGCTGTAACGAGGGTCTTCCCGGCGTCTTGACTTGGAACTGAGGTCATGGCTCATGGCCGGCCGATACATTGACTCCACGCATTCCACAGGCGCCGTCTCTGTCTCCGCCCGAAGAGTCAGTCAGTCACTCGAACAACCTGAATTTGCTTCTCTGGCATGGAGCACTTGTCTACGGATACCGTTTGGGCAGTGTCCTCGCTACGTCCGGCCATTGTCTTCAGCACGCAGCGTCAGCTATGCCCCTTCCGGCCGCCCGTCTCTGCTGCTCACGAGGCAAGATCAAAGACATATCTCTGTTCTCGACCTCCACACGCTGCAAAGCTTCATCCGACAACGTGTCATGAAAGTGCACTCCAGCCTCCGCGAGCGATGCAAACCTCAGAGGATGGGAAAAAGCGACCAGGCATCCCGCCTGCTGCCAGGCCGTGGTACCTGGCCTCAAGTCGCACAATGTGCCCTATTAAGGCGCAAGGATCAGTCCCTAATGGAACGGAAGCAATGCGCGCTCTGGGTTCCCTTTAACCTCCCGTCAGGCACCGTCATACCTCACCACACAAGAGAGCCCAGCGCTGCTGTATCAGAAACCCCCGAGTGGCGAACCTGATTGGGCCCCTTCCCTTCAGCCCCCTCAATCCCTTTCCGCTCCCTCGTCGACCTTGCCGGGCTTTCTTGCCCTTGGCTTCTCCAGTATTATCACACAGTCAGCAGCAAATCAGGGGGTTCGGCCTCACCTCAGCTCTCCAGCCGCAGGTCTGAAGTCAAGCCCGTCGAGGCAGGCAGGCGAGGAAGCGAAGGCGAGGAAACACTTCTTCGAGTTCGAGAGCGAACCCTACCCTCCCCTTCGCCTTCGGACCCTCAGCCAATGCTTCATCAGTGCCGATACCAGGGGCAATTAAGTTTCCAGAGAGCCTCTGTGCGCCGAACGGAGCCTCGCCCTGTCCGCGACATTTCGTCTCATGTCTTTGCCTGCCCATCCATCCATCCCCTTCCGTCATTCCACTTCCCGTCCTGCTCCCGTCCTGTTGCTCGGTGCTCTCGCAGTGCGAGCGTCCAAGTTCGAAGCAGGTCGTCGACGGGTTTGCGGGATTCCTTACATTTGACAGCCGGTTCATGCAGTCAGCCCGAGGCAGCGCCGCTAGCCTCCTTCTGATCGCGGAGGGCGACCCCTTGTGATTTTGGCATGTTGCCTCTCATCGGTGTGGATGGGGGGGAAGCATAACTAACTAGCAAGGGCACATGTCCTCGCGGCAGCGGCCACGAAGCTCTGCCATTCGTCAACTGCTCCGGTCATGCTGAGGAGGCCTCTGTCCTATCGTATCCGTTACGGAGTTTCCGCATTCCTGTCTGTCGCCGCCGGCCGTCTCCGGTGTGGGAACTCTCCAAGCAAAGAGGCGAAGCCGTTCGGCCCGGCCAACGTACGGCCAAGGAAGTGGGTGTGGATTCATGTCCGCCGCCCCTCAGCCAGCCAGCCAGTTGCCTCTTCATGCCGTTCTCACTCAAGCAGTCAGGTCGTCTTCAGGTACGACCGTTTTGCATTCGCGATGCACTAATAGACTAAATCACCTTGGAGGGCTGAGCGGTCACAAGCCGGCGTTTCCTTGCGGGGGCCCAAGACGTCCTTCAACGGCCGCCCGTCGAATGAGCGCGCGACTGAACGACCATCCACATGGGAAATGCAACGGCAACCACGCCGTCCAAGACGGGAATGACGGCAGGTTCAACAACACATGAGCAACCTTTCTTTTCCCTTCTCCCTTTTTCGCCACGACGGCATCGACATCTGCCTCGAAAGGCTAAGCCGAACTCTTTGCATCTTCAGAAGGGTGTCTTGCGGGCAGGCAAGTTCCCGCGCAGATTGTGTTTCCGGGGAACTCTTGCCGCGCCATCACGGAGGGGTCGGTGCTCTCTCCCTCCTTTCATCCCATCATCAAGCCATACAATATCGTTCCGTCAGAGCACGACGGCGGGAGAACGGAGGAAAGATGCGATGCGATGAGATGTGGCTGCCAGCAGTGCGCGTCGGTTCATTTCCAGTGTTTCTCATTCGCTGCTCTGCCTCTTTCCGCAGCAGCAACAACATGCCGCATCCAAACCAACATCCCCATCATGCTGCTTGTGTCGTTTTATGTCCCCTCTGCGGTGCATTGTTTTGGACCAAGGACGAACACATACACAGCCCCGCCTCATCCCACGGCGTTGAGCCTTTCCGCCCGCCCGCGCCACGAACCTGCAGCCTGCATCAACACCCGACCATCGATGATCCCGCCTGGGCATGAGGTCGAATCGCGGAGAGGATGTGCTGCGAACTGGTCTGTGGGTGCGAATGCTTAACGGAACGGTGTGCCACACCAGCCGAACGGACAACGATTCAGTCCTCGTGGCCGTGTTCAATCAATCTCGAACGGGCCTTACCACTTCATGATTGGAGGCCGTGGAGGAGCTGCGGCGTGCTCTAATTCCTCAGAGGAACGAATGAAGGGCCTTTGAGTGACCTTCTTGGGGAAGCACAAGCCACATCTTCTGCGGGATAGAATCACCTGCATGGACCTCCGCCGGATCCGTGAGCCAACCAGCTTCTGCTGACATAACTTTGCGGAAGAAGCTCCCCACCGCCTTCCTCTTTGAGAAAGCAAAGGCAAATCTCCAATCAAGCGCGTCAGGTTCGTCATCGATTGGGCGGTAGTCGCTTTCCCGCCGCAGAAGTCTAGTCCGAGGACCTCCGCGCCGGCCTTTTGTGCTTTTGTGCATCTTCTAGCCAGATATCACGAGAAACGGTCAAAATGTCGAAGAAGGCTACCAATTGGAAGTTATGGGGAAAGATGATGCTGGGGTATGTGCAGCGCTTGAATGGAAATAATGCTGGAGAAACGAATGACTGACTATGTTTCCAGAGGAGCGGCCATCTGCGTCGGCGGACCGGCCTTCACCATCTGGGTGACTCCGACCGAGGAGGAGCTCTTCAAGCGATACAACCCCGAGCTGCAGAAGAGGAGTCTGGAAAACCGTGAGAAGACGCAAGCCGAGTTTGACCATTTCGTCACCAAGTTGAAGGAGTACTCCAAGTCGGACAAGCCGAGTAAGTTCGCGGTTGTTGAATATGTCAGAGGTGGCTTTGCTAACCTGCGCGCAGTCTGGACGGTTCGAGACGAGGACATCGAGAGGCAACGGATAGCCCAGCTTGCGGCGAAGAAGCAAAGGGACAACGACATCAAGGCGCAGCAGGAGGCCATGAGGAAAGAGTCGGGGCTGTAGAGCGATGATCATTCTACACCATGAATTATCGTCCGTCGCGAGCGAGGATTGTATTATACATGACGGGCCAGACACCAGGGAGGTGCATATCATAATGGCTGTAAAACAACAGAAGATACCATGAAACCTATGAGGGCTGGTCAATGGCGTTCAAGGAGAGAACTTTGTAATTGGGTAGTCAAAGAGAAGAGCGAATCTACGAAGCTACAAATTAAATGGAGACGACATCTCGGCTTTTCTAATTGTTGCATCGAAATAGTGATGTTGGCGCTGCAAAATTTCGCGGACTTGACCCCTCCACCGCCCCTCACCTCCCCGGGTGTGCTTCGGTCAGTCTCGGTGAGGTCACCTCACCACACCAAGCCTCGGCACATACTATTTCCGCAAGCGAAGAATCTTGGCACGCACAAAACATCCATCTTGACATTGACCATCACCACAGCTCAAGCGGCTCAGCCTTACGACATAAGACGGGACATACGAACGAGTTACGGGTAAGTGAAAAATTCCCCGGCATCGCCAGTGCACCTGTGCAGCTTTTCCCCCCGGCCGCGAAAAAAATCTCTTGGTTGGGCGGCTGGTTCTGCCCGCCGTCGCCTGCGAAAACGAGAGACCATTTTGCTAATTGCCCTGAGGTACCCGCGCACAGCTTCCCTAAACCCGCCCGATTTCCTTCCACCTTACCACCCCCCACTCCCGCCTCAAACCACCACCACCTCCCCCCTCCGCCAAAAACACCACCGTCGATATCGCAACCATGTCGGACGTCCAGGAACGCCTCAAGAAGCTCGGTGCCTCCGCGCGTATCGGTATGTTTCTCCTCTGAGCTCAGGAATTGATTTTCCAGGAGCAGGAATTGTTGTTTGACTCGCAGAGCAAGGCTGACAAGGTTGTGTGCGCAGGGTATGTTGTGACCAATCCGCGAAAATGACCCCTCACCACACCTGCCCCCAGCTCTACCTCCGAACCACGAGAGAAATTTGTCACCACCAGACAGAGCACGATTCACCGAACTGCGGTTTTGCTTTTCATATGGGAACATCAGATGGCTAACGTACCGATCCCGACAACAGCGGCAAGGGCACCCCCCGCAGAAAGGTCAAGCGCGCGCCTGCCCGCTCCGCCGCCGACGACAAGAAGCTCCAGGCCGCCCTGAAGAAGCTCAACGTCCAGCCCATCCAGGCCATTGAGGAGGTCAACATGTTCAAGTCCGACGGCAACGTCATCCACTTCGCTGCCCCCAAGGGTATGTCACCATCCCGTCCCCGTGCATGAAGCTGTCGCTGCTGCGGTGCTGTGCTGCTGCCGCACTCGCTGTTTGTCGCTTAAGAGAAACATTCCGCTGAGACCTGAACCCACAGTCCACGCCGCTGTCCCCGCCAACACCTTCGCCATCTACGGCCACGGCGAGGACAAGGAGCTCACCGAGCTCGTCCCCGGCATCCTCAACCAGCTCGGCCCCGACTCCCTCGCCTCCCTCCGCAAGCTCGCCGAGAGCTACCAGAACATGCAGAAGGAGGGCAAGGACGGTGAGGAGGACGACATCCCCGACCTGGTCGAGGGTGAGAACTTCGAGAGCAAGGTCGAGTAAACAGTTCCCGGGCCGAATTGAGGAGAAACATTTCTGGACCTGATGACACCAACGACAAAAAAAAAACGTAAAACATTTTCAAAATACAAAGCGTTTTTGTTGATGATCATCCCGTCTGTCCCTCTCTCTTTCTTTTGCCCCTAGGGGAGTTGTCGTCGAGATACCGGGTCCCCGTGGAAAGAAAAAATGTTTTCAGCGTGTGGATTTTTTTACAAGGAATTTAAAAAAGGGCAAAATTTCCGCGCAACATACTCAAGGAGCGACTGACACGACTGTGCCCACCGTCTTTTTTTGCTCTGGGCGAAGCTGGAGGATCTCATGAGGGATTGGTTCAAAGACGAAGGTCTAGGGAAGAAGCGTGATGCCCTTCCGCATGCGATGCCGAGTCTCTGCATAATGAAACATTGCAAAGCCTGGACATATGATTATTGTCTGACGTGATGGTATATTCATGCGTACTTGTCTCCCTTCGTTGGTATCGTAAGCCCATCGCTTCGAAGTCACCTCTTCGGAAGCTCAAACTTATCATCCCCGACATTGGCAACCCAGCCAGCCAGAGCCTCCCTCCTCGCCTCCATCTTGACTTCCCGTCTCGCCGCAAGCATCTCGCTTCCTTTGACATCCGCATACGTCACCCCAGCCAGTGCCCTCCTCAACCCGTCCCCATCATCTCCAAGCTCTTCCGCAACAGCAGCAACCTCCTCCCACATCCTCCGCCTGGACACCGCACTCGCGCCCCTGGCATCAAACGCCTTGCGGCCCTGCAACACGCCCCCCATCATCCCCTCCTCAAGCCCGCCGGAAGTCCACGCCGTGGCCAAATTACTCGCCGCAATCTTCTCCGCCCTCCCTCTCACTTCCCGCTTCGAGAACGCAAACTCCCTCTGCGTGGTGCGCACCTCGAACGGCGCGAACCTGTACCCGCCGCTCCACGCCTGGCCGTCCAGGCTCGCCATGCGGCCACGCGCGGAGAAGGCCCTCTCGCACCCGGCGGCGGAGTACTGCGTCTCCGGGAGGATGAGAGAGGAGAGGTAGGCGTTGTCCGGGTAGATGAGCAGCGAGGTTAAGGAGGAGAGGAGGGAGGTACACTGCTTCAGGGCGATTTTGTCCGAGCAGGATTTGGACATTGTGGGCGGGGCGTCGCCGCGCGCGGGCTTGCGGCGGACGACGCCGAGGCGGGAGAAGTACGCGCGCCCGGGAAGTATGCCGGCGTCTTCGGAGGGAGCGGCGGCGGGTGTATCCCACGGGGAGGCGTCCTCCTGCGCGGCCATGGTGAGCTCCATGCTTGCGTCGCCGCAGGGTGCCTCGGAGCAGTACATGTGCAGCGCGACGCCGTCCTGTATCGCGAACGGCTGGGGCGCGTCTGGGGATATCTCGTGCTGTTCACGGCGCGTGACGAGGGATGACTCCCCTGAGAGGAGCTGGCGGCATTCATCCAGGAGATGGCGGTTGAAGGCGCGAATGGCGAGGACCTCGGCGTGCCAGTCGTGGAGGGCGTTCCCCTTTGCCTGGGGGAGCTTGGCGGCCGGGAGGCACTTCATGCCTGTTCTGCTGGGTGTTAGTCCGGCTCACTCAAGATTGGAAGCGAGTGAGGGATGATTTGAGTATTGCCATTCATACTAGCTACATCGTGTCCATCGTAAACCTCGCCAAATCTCATGAAAGGAAATGCCCCAACGCAAAACACCATGCAACGCCTAACTTACGCAAGAGACAGACACGTCAGGACGCCATCCCGCTCAGCAACGATGCCGCTCAGGGGAACCCACTCGTGCAAGCCATTGTCTCTGACCGCGGGCTTCCTCTTGGCCGGCAGCTCCCCGAACCGGCGCAGGACCAAGTCAGCAACGGCATTCGGGTCCGCGGCAGCCATGCGTTGCAAAAGCGGTCGTGAGACTCTCGCCCAGCAACTCATCCCGTTCGATGTAAGTGACCAGCGCCTCGCGGAACCACTGAGAGCGCGCGGGCGGACCTCGTGCACCGCCACAGGGCATCAGGGCAAACACCAGCGCGCCACACGGCAGGCACACAAGTCGGAGCGCACCTTCCTTCCTTCCCAGTCCGCGCACGTGATTGGCGCTCTTAAGCGAACGACGGCCGTCGCAGAGTGGGGCACCCAGGGCTTTACAACCACCGCACTGAGGGAAGGAGCGAATTCCCCACAACACCGGCCCAAACCGCACCGCCCGCGCGACGTTGCGAAAATTGAATCTCAGCAAAAGAGCGTGACGCCTTGGACTTCCTCCTTCGACCTCCCCCCCATCACCGACAAGTCAGCCAACGTTCGCATTCAATACCGCCAATGTATGTTCTTTGAATCCCTGCTGCGGTTCCCTACGTCCGTCCCCTTTTTCGAAGACACTTTTCGCTTTTTTCCTACGATCGCCGCGCCGCACCGCGCCCTTGCCACCGAGCCATGAGTCGACGTCACTTTGGTGTATTGTGAAGGATTTTTGCGACTGGACGACGGCTCGTGGGCTTCGGGTGCGGCTGGTATCGTGGGAGTGAAAGAAGTGTTTGCGAAGGGATCTGGACGGATGGGAAAGATGGTTTCAATGTGAGGAGGCTTGCTGACAATCGAGAAGATGCGCACGTACGACGATTCGTTCTCGGGCCAGAGAATCTACCCTGGAAAGGTACGATAGAACCACCATCAGCCAGCCCAGTGCAATCCCTCGTCTCCGCCCACGGCAAATCCAACGTCTTCCCGTCGATCAGTTGTGCAGGATCTGGAGGGGCAATGCAGAAGGAAATCAGATGGGACACGAATGGACAAGAGCAAGGACAACGACAACGATCGACGGGAACGATGTTGGATGCCGAGGACAGGCAGATTGGGACCACTGGGCAGGCACATCACGCACGGTTGAACAAGGCGCTGACGAGAACTCTGAACACAGGGTAAGCTCTACGTCCGTGGTGACAGCAAGATCTTCCGTTTCCAGAACGGCAAGTCCGAGTCCCTCTTCCTCCAGCGCAAGAACCCCCGCCGCATCTCGTGGACAGTTCTGTACCGCCGCCAACACCGCAAGGGTATCTCTGAGGTATATCACCCTTCGTCCCTCACTCCGAGGCAGATTGCTGATTCCCCCCGCAGGAGGTCGCCAAGAAGCGCACCCGCCGCACCGTCAAGGCCCAGCGTGCCATCGTTGGTGCCTCCCTCGATGTGATCAAGGAGAAGCGCTCCATGCGCCCCGAGGCCCGCTCCGCCGCCCGCGCCGCCGCCATCAAGGAGTCCAAGGACAAGAAGGCCGAGGCCAACGCCGCCAAGAAGGCCGAGAAGGCCAAGAACGCCGCCGCCGGCAAGGGCCAGACCGGCCGCATCGTCGGCAAGCAGGGCGCCAAGGGCTCCGCCCCCAAGGTCAAGGCCACCACCCGCTAAGATGTCAATCTCTCTGTCTTGATGGAGTAACTCAGTGAGGGGGTTTATGGTCTTTTTTTGGCAAGGGAAGCGTGTGGGGCACACCAAAAAGCGAAGGGGAAATGCATTGCGGTTTCCACCGCCGCCGTAGCCCGGCGGCGCGGCCTCGAGACGGGGTTTGGCGAGGAATGTAAATGGATCAAAATACGAAACGCGTTAAAGCCAGGTCCAACCACCACACACACAATCTGGAGTCGAGGGTTCTTTGTGCTTTTGACGGCTGGTTCTATAACTACACAAATCACGGTAGCACGGAATGCATGGATTGTCCCACGGGATTACCAAGTTAAGACTTGTCGTCATGGAGCGGTGGGGGGTGATTTTCGTGATGCTGCCCTTGGTGGGATGCTGTATCTGTGAGATGATGAACGTGATGCCTTCGTGCCTCTAAGCATCGATGACCTCATCCCGTCTTGAGCTTGCTCGTAATCTCGCCCAAAATGATGCTGCCGTCCGAAAGGCGCCGCCTCAGCCGCACTGCCCTACCGCCAGACGATGGCCTGACTAGATGGGAGCCATAGAATGCTTTGCCAAGGGAGGCCAGACAGTGCCATCCTCACCCAGTGCAAGTCCTCTATCAAACAACCCGTGATGTATCCATACGTCGTCACCGTGACCGAGACGCCTCACCACGCAACGCAAGCAGAGACAAACCGTGAGATCAAAATCGAAAAGGCGAATGAGGACTGATACCGCGATAAACCAACCATCCATCCATCCATCCCACCTGTGCCGCGAAATCAGCATGGTACAAAGTCCGTCGAGTTGCCCGTCGCACTAGGTACGCTTCGTCTCTGTGCTGTTTACGTTCCAGTTAGACATCATCGCCCCTCACGTTGCAAATCAAGACATGCACATATCAATCGGACGAGAACCAGATTCCCGCTGCGAGCAATCTCTCACACATATGTCACAGGCTGCAAATTAAATGAACCCCGTCCGCCGTTCGTAGCATATACCCATTTCCTCCTTACGCGCAACAATTGATGCAAGATCCATCCAGCTAGACGTGAAATAAGCCAGTGGCATTGCAGCGCTCATACAACGACACAATATGATTCGACATGAGATGAACCACACCACGCCCAAGCGATCGGATCAGCCGACCAACCTTGATGTCCCGCGCACGAATCGGAAGACCAACCCCGGCCCCGCGTCGGATTTCCGAGCTCCCATCCCCCGCGCGCGCCGGAGCACTTGGACAACTCAACGCACATCGACCCCTCACCTTACCAAGCTCTCCCTCCAGACAGCATTTCACATGAGGAACAAAACGATGATTTTACTCAAATTTCATTGCTCTAAATTCTAAAGAACGAAAGAGGGGGAATGTCTAAACAACTTTTTTCACCCTTTCTAGGCGTCTTTGTCTAATTTCCTCCCTTTTTCTCTCTAATGGGGGTGTGTCATCTCGTCATAAGCATTTTATCAAGACCTGCGGCAGGACCTTAGATGGCCTTGAGGACGGGCTCGACGGCAGAGACCTCCTGGCCCTGCAGATCGGGCTCCTTCTCGGCGTAGATGATCTTGCCGTGGTCGACGACGATGGCGTAGCGGGCGGTGCGCTCGCCGTGGTTCCAGCCGATGGAGGTGGAGAACTCGGCGTTGTTGTCGGTGCAGAAGATCTGTGGGAGCCGTCATGTTAGTCTTCATTGATTTTGATTGCTAAGAGGACACAGTTGCCCGATGATGTGATTTTTCTGCAACGATCAAGCTTCCTCCCTCTCCTGTGGTATCATAATCGACCACTGGCGGAGGGGCTGACGAAAGTGGGCTGGCGGGGTGGGGGCAATCATTTTTATCGGAGTCGGTGAGGGCCCCACGGAAGGAGGGGGAGGGGTAAACAACAGCAACATCCATGGAACGTGGTGATGATGTGGCGGGAAAGAACAGCAACCGAGAAAAAGAACTCACGATGAAGTCGTCGGTGACGTTGTTGGCCTTGCCCCAGCCGGACATGACGTAGGGGTCGTTGTAGGCGAGGAAGATGACCTGGTCAACGCCCTTGGCCTTGAGCTCGTCCTTCTTCGCGATGTAGCCGGGAAGGTGGGCGGCGGAGCAGGTGGGAGTGAAGGCGCCGGGGAGGGCGACGATGATGACCTTCTTGTCCTTGAACTCTGCGCGGAGAGGCGATCAGCATCGTGGCCCGAAGGACGGCAGAAGCAGAGGAGAGGAGGCGCGACGTGACTTACCCTTGGCGGTGTCGTACTTGATGGGGATACCGCAGACCTTGAAGTCAGAGGTCTCGGCCTGGTAGGGGATGTACTGGAAGTTGACACCCTCGGGGAACTGCTCGCCGGCCTTGATAGGAGCCATTGTGAATGTGTTTGGGTTGGTGGTGATGGGGGAAAGGTTGAGTGTGTGTGGTTGTGAGTGAGTTGGTTGAAGGAGAGAGGAAGCAAGCCCGGGGGGGAGGAGGAGAGAAAGGAGCTTCAATTAGTAGTCTGAGGCTGGCACCAGGTTTCGCAGCAACCAGCGGCGGCAAAGAAGATCGTCGAGTCAGGGTCCCGCGCTGAATTCTGCGAGATTCCACGTCGAGGGAAGTGGAGCTGCGCCGATGATTTGTATTTCTGTAGATAGGCGCGGGGCGGCCACTCTTTCCTGGGACGGCAGGCCCGGTTATGTTCGACGTGGAAGTGGCCTCCCCTCCAGTTAGTTGCCCCTCCACTCCCCCCGAAGACCCCCCCGCGGCAGCTTCCCTCGGGTCGCCGCTCCTCTCCTGCCTGCTTCTGCAGTTTCTGTGACAAAAAAGAAGTGGGCGCAGCTGCTGTGTGAGGTGCTGCTTTCCGTGTCTTTGCAAGCAGGCAGGTAAGGTAAGGTACCTTACATTGGACGCGGCGGAATACGACGGGGATCCAGCCTGGCCCGGCCCCAGCCATCACGATGAGATATTTCTAGTAAAAACTTCCGGCGCCGATAAGACGGCGACGGGTACCTCACCTACCTAGGGTGGGATACACCAAAAAAAGCTAATTAGACATTTGCTATCTGTATCTTCTGCACGTTCGACACACCAAGGACCAGTTTGCGCACCTCTTTGGTCCACAGGCCTAGACATGACGCAAGACCGGCCGTTTATGCCGCGTCCGTTTGGATGTGGCACGTCGCCCAAACCTCCGATCCCCGGCGCGCCCCTCGTGGTCGACCTCCCCGGTGGGGGCCGCGCGAAGGCCTCTGAGGTCTCGGCCGTCCGAGCTCACACTGCCTGTCTTTCGGCCCATCCCTGGGGGCCCTCTTCGGAGTTAATTCGCCAAGCCCTGGCAAACCACAATTTGATTTGAGTTAGGGAGAAGTTTGGTTTGTCATCACGGACAAGGATTGGGACGGGTCGTCGAGATCCGGCGCGCCTGATTTAAACATGTGTTGATGATGTGCAGAAGCTACAGGAGCGTTTGTTGGGCTGTCGTCCAAAATCGCCGGGCGAGGTACCGAAATGCAGCATTCCCGGCTGGTACCTGATTCACGGTGATGCGCCGTGCGCCTGATGTCGCCTCTGTCTGGGCGCGGCCGGCGTCGGACCCTGACTAACGCCTGGCTGCCACGATGTCAGATGATGCGAAAGAAATGAAGAAAAACGTTTTGAACGCCTTCAGCCTTATGACTCTGCAGCTGCAATTTTTAGAACTCGCCGCCGTCGTTCGTTCACCGAGACCAGACCCCGCGGCATCTGCCCAAATCCCCCAAGGGCGTCGGTGACAGCTGACAGACACCGATATCCCTGTCGGATCGTGCCGTGATTGGTTGATTCGTCCGTTTGTTGCGTGCATCTCCCGAGTTCACAGTTGCGTCATATTCGTATATCATTTGCGCTCAACGCAGTCCAGCTCGCCAAAGCATCGTGCAAAAAGACGTTGTTAATAGGAATCGAAACAAAAAGCTGTAATTATGGCCACACAAGACGAATCACGACCTCCCTTCCCGCCCTTCACTGAGGAAACGGCGAGGATCAAGGTCAAGGCGGCCCAGGATGGTTGGAACACCAAGTCCGTGCTCTTCATCTCGGTGAACGCAGAAGTCTGACAAGCGCAGAAACCCGTCCAAAGTCAAGATGGCATACACGCCAGACACCATCTGGAGGAACAGGGACACCTTCCTGCAGGGCCGGGACGAGGTCGAGCAGTGGCTGACCAAGAAATGGGAAAAGGAAAATGGCTACCGCCTCCGAAAAGAGTTATTTGCCTTCACCGATAATAGAGTGAGTGATGTGCCGATATATTCCGAATTCCAATTTTTAAAAGGCATGGCTGACCACGTCCAGATTGCTGTTCAGTTCTGGTATGAGTGGCATGACGAATCGGGACAGTGGTGGCGGACCTATGGCCTGGAGGATTGGACCTTTGCAGAAAACGGCCTCATGCGCAAGAGGCAAATGAGCGGGAACGACGTGAAGATTGAAGATGAGCAGAGGTGGTTCAAGGACGGCGTGGATGTGAACACCGTTGACATCTCCGAAAAGCACTGGTGATGCCCGAAGATGTCTGCTGATGGGCGCCCCTCAGCTAGGGTGCTGTATTGAGCAATGTCTCATCTTTCCCGCCGACTAAGGTGTCACGGCGGCGGATGAAAGGTATCAGAGACTTGTCGTCTCGAAATTGTCGAATCGAGAGAGTATTTTCGTGCCACAAACTTCATCAGGAGGAATCCATGAGCGCCCATGAAAATTTATGTTGTTGTTTAAACATGTTTCGTTTGCTGCAAAACATGCCTGCCGCTTTGACGATCCCAAGCCACGCACGTTCAATGTCCAGCTGCGAGACACATCTTTCAGTCGTCAGAGACATTCGCATTCTTTCCGGGGTTCCATTGTAAGCCGCTCACAAGTGATTCACGAGGAGGAAACGTGCTTGCCTGGACAGCCACGGGCTGCAGACGCAACCCAGGCCGTCGGCGAAGAACCTGTGTCCGTAAAGATGGAGAGGACTGCGCCAGCTATGGTGGACGTTAGCGCAGGAACATGCCGGATATCAACCCTGCTGATGTGAGGAGTTGAGATCGTGACAGAAGCTTGGCGCCACGACCCAAAGACACGGACTGGGGTGGAGGCGCGAGCTCAGCAAGAGCGGCCCCTGCGGGAGAGCAGAGCCAACGGTCCAGGCTGTGGAATGAACCAAGCCCAATGCTAGCTCCAGATACTGCTTATTCGTCGTCACACCAACCGAAACGTTCGTCTAACTCGACTCTTTTTGGCTCGAGGATGGCCGCAAGCTGGCTTGGCAGTGAACACGGTGAGGTCAAAGGCTCACTCACCGAGAATACGCGGTCGGTGCAATGCGGACAATATGGGCACCCAGCTGCCCCGATAGGCGAGCCAATACCAGATGTAGCTGGCATCTGTCCGGGAGATCCCCCTCCTCGGACCGGGAACAGCGTCGCAATTGGGAAAGTGACGTGTGGCCCGGCACAGGGATACTGTGCAAGCTGTCGCCGCCTGCCCCGATGTAGAGGGTCGCTTCGGCGCAGAAGCAATGATTTGCACTGGGATGCCTTCAGCTCTCCGAGCAGCGTGTCGGCATCAAAACTTGGACATTGACTGGAAGAACGTGAACGACACCATCATCTCTTTAACCGTCCAGAGCGTGACTGCAGCACCTTCTGTAGAGTGTGTCGTTGTGCCTGTTGTCTCGTCTGTCGTAGACCCTCCCGTCCTGCGCTTTCAAGAGCCAACTGCCTACTCAGATTGTGGGTGTCGTTGTATGCGTCCCATTGGGTCTCCTGGCGAGACGTTGAAGCACAACTGGGCCATCGCTTCTTCCCCAGAATACTGGTCAGTAAGGAGGAACCATTGAAGTCCGGCCTATTCGGAAGACTAGTTAATCGAGTTGCACGGACAGGGCGTGATCGGGAGCGCAATCGAATCGGTTGTCGCACCGCAAGACAAAGGCGGAGGTCGGCGAAGGTAGTCGGCGAGGCTAATGAGATAGCCGGGGTCGAGGCGCTGGAGCCAGTTTTCTTTGATGATGGAGTCTCCCGGCCTAGACCGCATCTAGTTGGTGTTTGGACGCAACGAGCTGGAGATTTTGCCGGGCGGGGTCTTGATTGGCTGTTTCCTTCCAGCAGGGGGTCGATGGAGCGATTCGCGAGGAGACATGATCGAGGTGCCCTTGGTCAGGGAGCAGGAGACAGCGGTCGGTGCAGACGTTGCCATTTTTCTCGCATCAAGACTGACAACCAACAAGATTGCATTCGGACATGTATGGGCATCAAAGGGCCGCCATACGCGGCGAAGAGAAACGATTTCGACGGACATGAGCAATGCCAAGCGTCGATTGTCCTCCAGAGAGGCAGTCAGGGAATCAGACGCGCCGATCTGGCCCTGGAGGTCGGCTCGTTGCGATCAAGGACCATTGTTTCTGTTAAACCTCATGATAAAAACGTGGGTGCGGGCACGCGGCCTGCAAATCGTTTGTTCTCGGGGACAATTGTATGACAGGGCTGAGCAGGACAAAGTCAAGCACTGGCGCAGAGCAACGGCGAAGGTTTGGGGTCGATATCGACACTAGAGAATGCGACATGATCGATGGTCGGAGACTCCTTGTCGGGCTGACAGGCGCTCTCATGACGGTGATGAATGGTTGGATACTGATGCCACTGGTGTTGGAATTGGAAGACGGCTTCACACTTGGACGGGAGCTTTCCTCGGTCGTGCCTGGTTTGACGACGGACTGGCAGGCACAGATCGAGGCTGGATCCAGCAGGGGCAAGGACAGGGGCAGGGGCAGCTCTTGGCCCCAGCTCTGCACCTTCTGCGGGAAGCAGATGTCTGGATCTTGATGCAGTCCAGCTGAGGGAAGGTTCTCACCGGACGAGCGCCCACCCCTGTTTCCTGTTTGGATGGGTGGCATGAGGCAGTTGCTGGTCTGTGCATGTGCTTCGGTCAGCAGAAAAAGCACAGACCATGTCAGCCCGAACTTCTTGCCCCTTGCTCCTGCTGCTTGCTTTTTGGCGGCTGGCTTCCTCTTGCCCCTCTGAAGTGACTGAGTGACTTGCTGAATGAAGCCTGAGTGAGTGAGGTGACTGCTTGTGTTTCTCCCTTTACGCAAAGTAAAAACAAGCAAGCCTCCAAACGCCTCACTCGACACCACGACCACACAGTCCCAACTTGACCAGTTGTCTCCCTCTCCTCCACTGCCTGTTCCCAGCTTGTCCTGCCCGCCTCGCCTGGGACTAGTGGTGGACGAGGCGGTTGTGCTCGTTGAGCGACCTTCTCCAGTGGCTCTCCCTGGTCCAAAGTTAGATTGGACGAAATGCGGACTACCCAATGCATGACCTTCACCTTTCTTTTGTCGCGAGATATCGATTTCGGTTGGTTCCCAGCGCGCCGTCTTTCTTTTCTTTTCCAGAAGATTTTCGTAATGGATGATCTGACCGACCCGCTGAGACTGATGAATTCAGCATCATGCCTTACTACCTGACCTCGACAACAAAGACGCGCCTGTACCGTACCTGATGATACGTCTCAGACCCTGACTCTCTGGGTGGCGCTCTCTCGCCCGCAACAGACGGGGCCTTTGGTGATGCAGCCTCGGGATGGGAGGCGGCGCCCAGCTCGTCATAGTGCTGAGAGCTACCGGTAGCTCCCTCCCGTTCGGGTCCAGCCCGCTGGAGTCATGAGGAAAACGGACGGCCCAGCTTCCGGACATGGCCTCGATTGCCTTGGGGTCCCTCAGCTCGTTGAACATCAAGATATTCGTGTATCAACCACGGCCTTTGCCGAGTCGCCATCCACCAAGCAAACAAGAACCACCAAAAAAACATCAGGCTGTGGATTTCTCCAACCCGAAGCCGATCTTCTGCAGTGCCATGGAGACTGCCGGGATTAACTGCATGTTTCTCATTTCCATCCATCTATCCCAAGCATGGCAGCCAGATTCGAGGGTACGGAGTGGTCACCAAGAAAAGCAAGCCCAGCTCGATTGTCTCAGCCGTCGAAGCCCTCCTAACTCGTTCGGGGAAGCCCGCGATGCTAGTGCCAGTCCGGCTCTACCAATCACCAACTGCTGCGGATGATCAGCTGGGATTCTGCCGCATTGGGTCTTTCGTCACTTCTTCGTTGGAGATGCGCCTGAACAGGACGCAGCGGCGTTGACGAGGCGTCGCTCGTTGCGCGTACTTGCTTTTCATCGATCGCACTTGCGGATGGCTGCGTCTCCCAACTCGTCAACGACCGTCGCTCCCTAACGTAGCACCCTCACCTTCGACTTCAACCTCACAGACGCTTGCCTTTGCAAGACGAGAAAGATGCAACGGCCACCGTGTCGGCCATGAACCTTGAATTCTATGCTTCAACAAACACTCGATGCAAGCGGCTAGCGCCATTCTTCCTTCTCTCCTCGGCCGACGGTCAACACACCCACTCGCAGCCATGTCTCTCACTCTAATACATTGCGTCCACTCCAGTCCGTCCGCGCTAGTACATCTGCGTCCATCTCCATGCCTGCCAAGTTCCTCTTGATATCAGCATCACTCTTTCTCAAGGCCGAGAAGAAACCACGCCCCACCTCCCATGTTGTCGTCGCCCACTCTCGTCCGCCAAAGACACCAAACGTGTGGTCGCCTCCTCCATCCGGTTCCACCGCGACCCCGGCGCAGGCCAAACCTCACTTTGTGGATTGGTCCAGCTTCAGCCCTCTCCGTCAACGGAAGCCGGCCAAAGCTTGACAACCTGGTCTAGCCGTGATGGCTGTGTGGGGTCTGGCCGTCTCGCCCGTCACATCAGCTCTGGCCCAATATCTGGGGATACGCGGAATGCAGGCTCAGGCCTGCGCATATATCACACCTGCCCTCCCGCCGTTCCTTCCTTCCCAGACACCCGGTTATTCCATCGCTACTCCAGTCTCACCAACCACGAGGTGAACACCAGTTCTGATCTTGCAGTAGCTTACAGTTCGCTTCATCGACAACTACCTAATATAGCCCTCTCGTTCCAGTGCGGTCCTGCTAAACGTCACCGTCAACACTCACTCAATTCTGCTTTCACCTTCTACCGATACTCACAACCATCCATCTTCCCTCCACCAACTCTCTTCACGACACCTAGATCCTACGATACTCTCGCCAACGCAAATCATCTACCTCAACACGATCCCCGACGAATCCTTAGTTCATCATGGGCCTTCTTCCCCTCAGCTACCGCCGCCCTGTCTACGTCACGGGCACTTCCGTCCATGGAAGCTCCTCCGACGTATCTGACAGTGGCGACGAAAAGGGCAGCAGCACCACCTCCTCTCTGAAGTCTGGCAAGTCTAGTACTCCTGCCGGAATCCCTGAATCTTTGGCCTTTGACAAGATCATCAACGGCGGCACATGTCCTGTAGGTACTCACCTTCAGCATCCCAGTGATCATAACTGACCCGTCAGCCCTGCACTGTTCGCGACTTTATGAACTATCTCGTCTACATTGAGCTCGCCGCCGAAAACCTCCAATTCTTCCTCTGGCACAGAGATTACACCAAGCGTTTCCAGGAGGCAAAGACTTCGGATCTCGCCCTCGCACCCGAATGGACCACAGCTCAGGAGAACGAGGTCCTCCAGCGCCTGTTCAAGGACAAGTCGTCGCGTATGCGCAAGAAGCCTGGCCAGGAGATCTTCAAAGGTACCGACTTTGAGAAGACTGGTGTTGCCGCCGCGGTCGTCGAGGACCCCAACCCGTTTGGCACCCCGCCGCACACCCCTCCTCAAGATCAGGAGTCGGTTTACACGGGCTCCAACGGTGTTTCAAACGCCGACTCCTACCGCTCGCAGGCAAGCGAGGCTTTCGCCGCCATTGGCGCCAAGCAGCCATGTAAGTGGCCACATCTCGCCATCATATCATCTGCTAACCGCCCCCAGTCACGATTCAGCCTTTCCGAGAGGAGATTGATCGCGTTATTGCCACTTACATTATGGATGGTGCTCCGCGACAGTTGAACCTTTCAGCCAAGGACCGTGATGCCACCCTTCACGCCCTCGCGACGACAACCCACCCTTCGGCTTGCCGCATCGCGCTCAAGGTTGTCGAGGACTCCCTCCGCAAGCAGAACCACCCCAACTTCATCCGCTGGTCGATTTGCAACGGCAACCCTGCTCGTGTCACCTTTGCTCGGGCCCTTGGTGTCGGCCTGATCGCCGTTGCCTTTGTCGTCGCCATCTTGATCACTCTCAGCCGCGCTCGCCGAGGCTGGCGCGCTCTGGCTGCTATAGGCTGGGTCCTGGGCATTTCCACCCTCGTGGCTGCCTATAAGGGTATGTGTGTCGTCTTGCACGGCATGCACCACCGCCACGTCCGGCCTTGGGAGCTCTTCGTGGACGAGGAGACCGATGATGAGAAGCGTAGAGCCTCCCTCGACTCATTCGGATCCTCCAACAGCTTCGAGTCGGAACCGTGGATCGTCAAGTACGAGAAGCGCAACATCATCCGCAAGATCTTCGATCGCGAGGTCTGGATCGAGGAGCCTGCTCTCCGTACCATTCAGGACACCATCTTCATTCAGGCCATGCTCTGCGCTTTGTTGCTTGCTGGTGTCCTCACTGGCATCTTTGTTGCCATCCCCCACCACGGCTACTTCTAAGCGAGACCGATCTCAATGGATGGCTGGGACCCTCCATCTAGCGAGTGTTGTTTACGCTTTTACAGAGAAGACTGCGTGGAATGGAAGTTTGAATTAGAATACCAATTTGCTTGCACGGCGTCTATGGATGGGGGAATATGGCTAGTAGGGTGTTTTATCTGTAATATTTAGTTCAACATGAAGAGTAATCATCAAGTCACTCATTACGAACATGAATCTTGCGCATTCTCATGATGATGTTTGTTTCCCTGGGGATGAACATTCCTTCCTGCTGAAACAGCGTCCCAGGCCCAGAATCTCCCCCACGCCTGTGTCTCACAGCTCTCTGGTTAGATCACGAGCCAAATGACGAGGTCTAGACTGAAGTTAACAGAAAAGCAAGACATGACGGACAGAAGGAATGTATGTGTCAAAGAAGGTGGGGGGAGGAGGGTGACAGTCAATGTCTGAGATGGGAAATGTTGGCGGCACTTGGCCATGAGCAGGCCACGTTTTCCGGAACCGGAAGGCCGGATCGGCGGTGATGTGGGGCTGCTATCTCTCTCCCGGACGGACTTAGCTGGTGCGTGGCGGAAAGGAGAGTGGGGACTGCTGCCCGGGCCGCGTGCGCGGGATGCGCGGCGGGGGATCTGTGGTCGCTCGCCTGGATTTATTCCCATGCACGACTACACTTTTCTATTATTGACCTTCTGTCCCGGTATTTCATTTCGATCTTCAATCTTTGAACACAGCCCGCCTCTTGGCCGGTGCCGTTTGCCGTGGCTGTGGTTGAAGAGATGGGAAGTGCGGGTCTTGGCGTTCATTAAACCTTGGCGTCACGGGGTTTCGTTCATGTGGGGGTGGTGATTTTCCAGCCTGCCTGCCGGGCCGCCGGTGAGTTTTTTTTTTAGTGGGAAGATTCGTAGTGTTTGGTCGGGGCGGGACCGGAGGGTGGATCCACCTTTTTGGGGCCGGATGTGCCGAGGGATGGTATTTAAACCGCCCTCGGGCCCTTTTCTTGGCTTTAGAGTTGGGTAGAAGAATTTGCGAGCCAACTATCGCCCTTTTTGCAGATCTGACCCCGCACGCGAGTAAGACGGAAGACGCGCCTGGAGGAAATACCTTTGAGATTTTGGGATTCGCAGCGCGATGGAGGGATGAGGAAGGGGGGCATGGGTGTTGATTGAAAGGAACGAACGTCCTGACCTGCCTCCTTTTCGGTGAAGCGATATTCTAAGCAGGGTTACGGAGGGCGCGGCCCGTGGAGGGATTGAGACGGACGGCACGGCGGCGGAGGTTGGCCATGACGGAGGCTTGTGGGGGGTGGTTTGCCGGCGGCACGGGGGGGATCGATTCGATTGGGCAGGGGACGTCGGGGTCTGTTCCGAGGAGTGGGCCGAGGCCTGTGAGGGTTTTTGGGGTTGGGCTGTGAGCCGTTCGTTTGGGTGATGCCCGAGGGAAGATGGTCGTGGTGACGGTGGACTTTGGGGACGAGATTCGGGCTCCGGGATGTGGGTTGGCGGGTTTGTAGGATTGGGCTTTTGGGTGTTTTCTTCGGTGCGTGTTTGCGTCTTTTGGTGGCTGGGACTTTGATGCCACAGGGAATGTTTGGTTGTGTGTTCTGGGTTTTCTAGCTGTCCTTTTCTTGTCTTGTTTGATGCGATGATACCTTGGCCACGGGGGCGATTTGGCTCTGCGGAAGGGCATGGGATAGCTGATGGCGTTCGTCTTTGTATAAGGGCATATTGTTTTACCTATTTGACAATATTACCCGGTTTCTCATTCATGCTCGCGAAGCAGCCTTCCGGATGGCAAGGTTGATGAGAGCCCACTAGATTCCGGTTCAGTGGGCGAGGGCGTCGCCCGAACCCGGTGTTTGTGGTTCGGCATGTGCTGCACAAGATGCGTTCGAGCTATGCGCTTGCAGAAACTGTCTGCCTTGTGATCAAGTTGGAATTCGATGATGGATGGGTTTTCGAGATGCATGGCCCTAGATACCTTGGATGTCTCTTCGGCTGGCGGTTCCGCGAACATGCGGCGACGACCTGTGCAAATAACATTAGATCCGACTGTTCTGACTTATGATTCCTTGCCGACACCCTCGCATCCGGGTTCCGTAGCAGCTGAAGACGATGAGCTTCGGAGCTGCAAAGAGATTGAAACCTTTCAGAATTTCTGCCAGCCGGATCGTTTCCGTTCGGACGAGATAGACCACAAAAACTCTCCCCCAACGTGTACCGAAACCTTACTTGCACCACCACCATCAGCAGGCGCACATCGGGAGTTTAGCGGGAGGTTTAACGTTGCTCAAAACTGGGACGAGTCCCGACAAAACTCTATTCCTTGTCTAATTTGAGCATCTATCGAACTTCACAAAACCCGCTCTATCGCCTCCAAACATGAAAAGAAATGTTTTTGGGATTCGTCTGGGAGACTCAGGAAGTTTCCATCCATACGAGACCGCTGTAGTGCGCCCACCGAGCTGGCTCAAACCGTCATAGACGGATAATCATCTCATATGCCATGTGTTCAGACTAAGCTTAGTTGCAGCAGCAGACCTGCGGAAGAACACGTTAGTAATCATATTCAAGGCCGAGCAGGCGCTGCGAAAACATACCTTGTTACCGCGGCCAGACTTGGAGCCGCTCTGGCACTTGAGCGCAGAGCAGGCGGAACCATCCTTGTCAGGCTTGTTGCAGGTTCCGGCGGGCGCGCCCTGTCGCGCGACGAGAAGAGAGGCCTCGTCGACCGCGGAGAGCTCGTTCTTGGGGCCCGGGGCGGGGATGGCGACGGCCAGGGTGGCGAAAAGGGTGACGAAGACGGTTGAGGCGCGCATTTTGATTATTGAGGGAGTGTTTGGGTTGTTTTTTCTACCGGAGAAAAATAAAGAGAGTGGTATTAGTTGTAATTATTGAGTGAGTGAAGATTGTTTGTTACTGCTGCCGATGTAGAAACGAGAGGTTGGTGAAGAGGAGGCTTCGCTGTGGTTTATATACAACGGATTGATCGACTCGTGTCGTTTGATCTCATGAGACGGATCATGGGGCTTCAGACGGGGTGGAACTCCCTCACGACGACGGAGAGGACCGATCCAAACTGCTGGGTAGCCTTCCCGTCCTTTCGTCTCGCCTTGCCCCCCCGTGAGCGGCAGGTGCCCATGTCACAGCATGATGCGAGGCCTGCCGAGTTACGCGAGTCGCGAACCTTAGTTGCGTATTATGTGGGCTCCCTTCTCTCCTCTACGTCTTTACAGAAAAGTGTCCGGCTGAGGTGGTAAGAGCGGCCCAATCAGGTAACATGTCGCCTGTCGTTGGCATGTTCTGGACGACAGCGCTCGAACCAAGCATGAAGACGCCGTACCAAGTTTCAAAAGATGGGTGGGTGAGGGTTGGGATTGGGCGACCCCACGAGTCAAGACTTGGCGCTGCGGGCCTGGGGGCGACCCTGATGTTTATTTTTGGGGGCTGAGTTGATTGATCGCCTACATTACACGATCTAGAGCAACTTCGTCCGATGATGGGATACATTCTGCGCACGTTGTCTGAACCTGCGCGCAGGTGCCTCTCACTCTTTTGAATTTTTTAAGCTTTTCTCACAGCGATTGGATCGTGCGCGCTGCGGTGCCAGTTTGCGTCAGCCTGTTCCAGACGTTTTCCCTCTTTTTCTCTTCTGGAAAAAGATGAAACTACACGCGACAAGCGCACACTCCACGTTTTGTCGGAGGATATCTCTTTGGCGAGGGCGCACTGGGCGGCGCACGCGCGCGTTTCGCAGCAGCCACGTTTGCTTCTACGTAACGTAGAAAGATTTTTACATTTAGAGTTTAGGGCGATGTTTGCCGCCTAACCGACTAATGCTACGATTGCGAATTCTTCGTTAAAGTCGGCTTAGAGCACATAACACGTACATGTGCGTTGTAGTCTAGCTGTGAGTTTGTAGTTACGACGCAGCCCCCCCGCAAAAAGACTACGGCAAAATTCACCCTATACGCGGGCACAATTCTGGAAACACTATATGGGCACCTTGACCTGTGCCCTCTACCAATTAAGGAAAACAGTACAGAAACCCCATACGTTCCTGCTGGCAGGCAAACCCTCGCACAATCAGGAGGCGCGGAGTTAGGAGGTCTGTCGCTCTAAGCAGGTAAAAATCACAGTGAACGGCCAGAGGCCGTAGTCTAGCTGTATTCCCGTCGGCGGTATCGAACTGGCCGGTTGGGTGATGGAGACGGATGGGCCAGTTAGATGTGCTGCTGCAGCTTAGCGACTGCCTGATGCGGAAGGAGCTCGGCAGGGGGCCGGTACGGCCGTGAACTCTCATTAAGCACGACAAGATGCGATGTACAACGCGAATGGTTCGTTGGAGGATATTTTGATGGCAAGAATGCGATGTTGAGTGATCGTGTTAGTTGTGTTCTCTATCGAAATGGGGCCGCCGGAGCTGTGATACACGCTTCCTAAAGGCGTATGGTAAGGCACATAGTAGCGAGTCGAAGGGGCCCCAAACTCTATTAAGGATTCGCAGGAATGATGCCTAGTCTGACAGGTGCAGAAGAGAAACGTCTCGTAGGATGATTCCGTACGGGGGACGGTCCATTCCGTGTGCTGGGTCCCTGGACGCGGAAAAGGGGGTTTCACGCGTCGCTCTTCTCCGGGGACGCGCGGGGACGTTCGATGGCGGGCCGCGGATAACGAAGATGTAGATAAGAGTGTCTCAACAACAGCAAGGGGTTTGCTGATATGGCCGAAGCTGTGATCAGGTTCATTCTCGCTCTTTTGAATTCTAAAAACGATTCGTCTTGTTGGTCTAGAGGGTGTGATTTGGGGTTGTTTGTCTGGACGAACAATTGAAGGCCATGAATATGTGTTGGCTGATTCGTAACGTAACGTTATTGCAACACTGTGAATTGGCTCTTGGGATCGGCAGGAGTCTCTGCCCACGTCGATCTGTGCGCTGTTGTCAGCAACTCGGATTTAATCCGGTGGCAAGCGAAGAGCTGATGCCTGCAAGACTGGGGCTTTGCAACACACCCTTACTCAAGTTCAAGTGTCTTGATCCCTGTCAATGGTCAGTAGCCCAAATACTTTGAAGAGTTAGAAGACTGTGCCTCTACTCAGACAAGCTTGGATGGATACTAGTAATTAGGAACTCGTAGGTAGGTAATTTCTTTGATACCTCGTTCGACTGCGTTTCACTGTGAACTTGCTCTATCTCGTATCCGGACTTCATCTCCGTATCCCACGCTGCAAGCCGTGCTCAATCTCGAGAGACTCCAGACGTCTACTATCACCTCGCCGAATGAGTCGTTACACTGGGTCTAGAAGTTCCAAAAAGTGGCCGCGGAATTTTGTAAAGTCGGAGATAGAGTTTGAACCCCCGTTGGCCAGGGATCTACCCTTTGAATCGCGGTTGTTACCTACCCGCTCGACAGGCCCTGGAGAAGTCCGTAATGAGACATGACTAGAACTCGAAAACGATGGAATACAGGCCGATGGAGAACGCATGACACACCCCGTTCATTATGCAATTGGGAATAGAGGCAGTGATTATGTTATTGTCCGATTCGGCGTAAACGCAATTCCGAGATGAGCTGGTTACGGGGCAAATGCGACATAATTCTTTTTTTCTCTGCAGATGATGAGGATCACAATGAGCTTCAATAGTTCGAGTTGAAATGTTGAACGGAAATGACATTTTAGTACGGAAATACACGGCGTAATCTAACGATACAGCACAGCCGAAGAGGCAAAGTTTGAGACGAATCACACAAGCAATTCCACCAATGAGGCCAAGTCAGCAGCCCGGATCGATGACTTGCGAGCGGTCTTACTCCTCGTCGTCAAAATCAACATCCTCCTCAAAGTCGACATCAACGTCATCCTCATCCCCGTCCTCCTGGCGGCGGGCGTGGCCCTTCTTGTTGTTCGTGGCATCATCCGCAGCGGCGTCGCCGCCCTTGGGGCTGCGCTTGTTGCCAGACTTGTTCTTGTCGTTGTCATCGACCTTTGTGCTGCTCTTGTCGTCCACGACGACGGTGGTCTTGCTGCTGTCGTCGGAGCCGCTGGTAGAGGAGGAGCTGTTGTCCTTGCCATTGTTCTTGTTGTTGTCGTCGACCTTGGTGGTGCTCTTGTCGTCGGAGCTAGAAGTGGAGGTGGTTGTCTTGCCGCTGGTCTTGGTGCTAGACTTGCTACCCTTGCGGCCAGAGGCACCCTTGTTGTTGTTCTTGTCGTCCTGGGTGGTCGACTTGGAAGCGCTGTTGTCGTCGGCTCCGACGGTTCTGGGAGCCTTGCCGTTGGCCTTGTTGTTGGCGGCATCATCGACTGCGGCGTCGCCACCCTTGGGGGCTCTCTTGGGCGTCTTGCCATTGGCCTTGTTGTTGCCGGCATCGTCCACAGCAGCATCGCCGCCCTTGGGGCTCCTCTTCGGGTTCTTGCCATTGGCCTTGTTGTTGCCGGCGTCATCAGCTGCAGCATCACCGCCCTTGGGAGTTCTCTTGGGGGTTTTCCCGTTGGCCTTGTTGTTGCCGGCATCGTCCACAGCCGCGTCGCCTCCCTTCGGGCTTCTCGCTACAACGGGAACAACGTCGGGGTTGGTGCCGGTGGTGGTTCCGGGGGTGGGCTCAACACAGACGCCGTTCTTGCGCTTGCACGTCTTGGGGGCACGTTGCTCCAGAGCCAAGCCAGAGCCAGAGATGTCGGTGGATCGCTGCAAGGTGTTAGATTGTGAAATATGAATAGAAGCATCAAGTACTTGCCTCGATGAGACCAGCATCGGAAGATCCAGCGATTGGGATGGCAACAGAAGTGGCAGCGAAGAAAGCCATGCCGAGAGTGGCGACCTGGGCGATAGTAGGAGCGTGCATCTTGGCGAGTTGGTGGTGGTGGATATGAAATGAAAGTTGAATGAATGGGATGATATCGAAGTGAAGGAAAGTGGTGTTCGAGAGTGATCTGAAGAGTAAGTGTGATGAAGAGAGGGAAGAGACTGAGGAGACCGGGAGATTCTTGACACTTATATACAGAGTCGATCTTGAGTTGCGTTCTTCAGGAAACACTGATTTCCATTGCCGAAGCTATTTTCATTGAGATCTAGACTCTCCCGTCAGTCATAGCAAGCGAATGTGGGAATTGGAGACCCTGGTCTAGGCATCGTGAGGCCAAGCTTATGGCGCTTGTCTAGAATAAGCTGGAAGCTAGGTGAGGAGTTCGCGCGCGGTCCAGAACCCCTACTACCATGGCCCTCAGCTGTCCAGACCCGACACTCTGGCACAAGACAGATGTTGCCAAGTCTAAACATTCATGGTATGAGGCGTGCCCGTCCGGTTGGATCTAGCGTGCTCGTCGCCACGCTATGCACAGCCCACGTGCGAAAATGGTGTCAGCACCAGACGAACGAAGTCATGGAGGGGCAAAAACTTCTCTTTCGGGAGTCTGGACACTGGCACACGTCTATCCTACCGTTTATTCTTTCCGAGGGTTGTAGTTCGAGCACCGTATCTCCTGGTATTAGATCTTCCTCCAAGGCCGTTATCTCTCTCTCCTTGACCCTGTCCTTTGCGTTTTGTGTCGATGTAACTCATCTCTAACAAAATATGTTAAGAGGGACTTGAGAAAGACACCTAGCTGGCGAGACACCTGCCACTCAACTCACGATGGGTCCATTCAGCCGGCTGCCTCACCGTCCAAGCACCGTGAGGATCATTAAACGACCACTTACACCGGAGGCGCCTCGCGAGACTGTAGGCTAAACCTGCTGTTCCAGACCACCTCGGCTACAGAGGCCTCAGACGACGCTGGGCCTCAGCTGAAAGCCACTCGAGCCGAGGGGAAATGGGAGAAAACAACCGATTGGGAACTTTAGCTCAGGGGAGCCCGGAGCGTGGCGCGCGGGGGCGGCAAATTTTAGGTGTTAGCTCCCGTTAAGCGGCTCGCGGGGTGGCTAGTGCCAAGACGGCGCGGCACCGTTGCCAAGTTTGTTCTCACGCTGTTTCACTACCGACAGTCGACTGCACGCTGTGCTTTGGTCGTGTCCAAGTTGAGACGGAAACCGAATGCCAAGAGTTATAGGCAGTTTACTGTAACGACCGGGTGAGTTCTTCAGCTTCTTCGGGACTCGTTGGTCATGATGCATGACACCTACGGGGCAACCGGCTTAATGTGGGCTATTGTAGAAAATATGAACGGAGTCGAGACACTTGGGGTCTCTGTTTCGGAGATCGCATTCTGAATTACAGAACAAGCATATCCGTCCTCGCAGTACCTTCGCTGTTGAAGATAATAAGGTAACCTTCAGACGGTGATTACTCTAATAGGTTATCCAAAGTAAGGTTGCGCCACAAAGAGCTAGTTTGGTGGCTGAGTTCTGGACCATAACATCAGAGGGCTTGCTCAGCAAGCCACACCAACGCCATGTCGGCAAATCATCTGGGGTTCCAACTTTACTTTCGGCTGGACTTGCTGCGAGTTCGACAACTTGGTGTCATGCTCAGACGTGGTCATAATTAGTAACGGATTATTCAGACCTGACTGCTGAGAAGGTAACATCACTAGCATCGACATATGGCGTTTCTGAGGGAACAGAGCGCACGCGAGCTGAGGCTGATATGTGTCTACTTGAGGCGTCTGAAATGCCAGACACCTGAAATCTAGCATGACAGGAAAGTGCAAACTATTGAGGAAATGGATGACGAGAGCGTCGCAGGTTGATGGCCGAGAAATACTTTGGTCGAACCATGAGAGCCACGTGCAAGATTTGGATACCCTGTCGCCCAATCAAGGACAACGGATTCCTGAATATGGAAAGTGGCATGAGCTTTCTCTGACTCTCGCAACGGCTTGCCACATGCTTCATGGAAGCTTCGACATGGTTGCATATATGAAAATTTCGGGTACCCGGGTCATATGGTTGCTCTCTCAGTTATTTTTGGACGGTTTGGAAGTGAAGAGTGCTTTGACAACGCTTCATATGGCCCAATTTGCCTCTGAGTCTTACCGTGGCAAATCACGTGGTGGCGCTGGCAAATAGAAACCAGACACCGCCAATAACTGCGCCCTCAACGCTCGGTGCAGCGTTTAGGAGAGGTTTCTGACGCCTGACAATAGTAGGCTGATGAGGGCTTTTGAAATGAATGCCTCCTGTGTGGCGAGTTTACCCAAAGTATGTCACTCGAGAAGACATCTTAGGAAGGGTCTTGCTATCCGGGCGCTTGGTAGGCATAAACAATGATAGGGGCAATAAAGACGACGATGGCGATAATAATAGGGAAAGGGACGACAGGGACGATACTGAGAATAGAGATAAAAGGTTATTAATATTAAACAAACTATTGGACCTAAGATAACAGTTTTCCGCCCAGATAGCTAGACACGCCTGCCTGGATATGAAGACTTCTTGGGAATAATTATGTCATTGTCTCTCAGGACCGGGACTTTGCTATTATCCAAGTAATTAAAGACAGCAAGGGCGATAGCAGGCAGTTAGAGAATAGCGACGATGAGAATGAAAACACAGACAGACATCTGCTTCAATAGAAACAAGTGCGTGAGCCAAGAGATATTCGCGAGGAACGAAGAAAAGAGAGGTAGAGTAGGGGATCAACTACGGGTAGGTATGTGTTCTGATATAGCATACGGCGCAAAGAATGCCGTCGCCTCCACTACCCTCTTGCCCTTTTCTGAATCATACTAGCCTTATGTGATAGAGGATTGCAGGGAGATTTCTCGCTCATTTGATGCGCCTCTGAGATCATCAACTCACAGCTGCCGCTGTGCTGTCTGTAAATAGACCCATCCTCGCTTGGGCTTTTCTGCCCAAGCATGATCAAAACATACTTTGAACTTTGAGATACCTAAACTTGTCATCAGACTAGAGGGGGAAAGTTTGAAGCGGTTTCTGAAAACAGCTGGTCAAGACATGAATGCTGATTCAATGCAAGCTTGCTCACGTCCGAAGCTGCCGAAGAAGTAAGATGACACCAATTAGTTCGAATTTCTTAAGGCTAGTGAAAGAACTTGTTAGTGCAATCGTGCCGGACTCTTTGGAACTTCAGGATGATCTTAGGACTACTGTTGCTCTCAGCATTCACAATGGCAGCTAGCAGGTACATATTATTTTGGCAGATGTGAGAATAACCAACACGGGTGATGTACATGAGTCGAATGAGTTTGCACATCACTCCCCGTTGGAACAGGGATCACAGAGGCCAGAACTCAGGCCAGAGAGGTCTGGACCCTGGAGGCTTGGCTCAAAGCTTGGTTAAAGCTTGAACAAAACGTTGCAAGGTAGCTGATTCCTGGCAGATGAGGTGAGCGAATGACAACAGCCGAACATTTTCCCGTCCCGAGCCAGCCGGCATTGATTGAGATAACTACTCGATGAAATTCACTGATGCTGCTCTCATTAAGATTTCGATAGCCTCACTTTTCTTTTTGGCTTCTCATATCTTCGGCGAAGATTTCAGTTTTTCTGTTCGCAATATCGCACTATACGAGTCAAGCTGTCACCCTAGGTTGAAAAAGGGCTCCTATATGACATTTACTCAATCAAGGTTCACATGTGAGGGATAAATTCTGCTCGCAGTATGATGAGGGCCCCGCAACCTTCTAGCTTGTTCAGTTGAGCTTGAGACCTCATGAATGTTACAAAATAGGTTACCATCATGACTTGCAACGGCTCAATTGATTAGAATCAGCCGCGTATGAACGGTGAAAAATAACCTGATGGGAATCCGAGAGATGCCAGAAAGCGCGATACTCCAATGAAAACATTGCCATTGTCTTGCACACTGCATTTGGGCTTCCTTTGTTGCGTTCGACTCACCAGAGTGGACGGGCCACCAGTGGGAGCAAGATCACCAAAGGTCCCCTTAGCTTCAAAGGTGGACACATGGGCGAAGAGCCATGGAAACTCTCTTAAAGTCACAAAATGACACCATTCTCAACTTCGGATCCTCGGCAGCAGGTCGGAAGTCTCGGCCTGCTTCTAAATCCATGGTCTGAGCTAAGTGCGAAATATGCCTTCTACAAACTTTGCATCATGGGGAATGAAGTCGCTTTCGGGTTGGATCATGAACGCAGTGGATGTTCTCTAAGTTGGTGGTTTTTGTATAAAGAGTCACTGTTTTTCGTCGTAGGTTCTCACAAATATCATCCAGAGCACATCGATTTTCCAATCTAGTCATTCCTTCATCATAAACAGACTCGCAATCGCTACTCATTCGTTCTTTCGACAATTCGTCTATCCTCGAATTCACAATGTACAATCAAATCATCCATTCTGCGGCCCTCATCGCTGCTGTTTTGCCAGCAGTTCTCGGTGCCGTTGCCGCTCCTCTTGAGCGTAAGGCCGTCGAATGGGTTACCACCACTGAGGCTATCGATCTCTCTCAGTTGGGCACTATCTCGCTCGACTCCCAGAACCCGAATCCTGCCGATGTAGTTGTGAGAGACCTTGAAAAGCGCAGCTCTTACTCTGCTCTCGTCTGCAGAAGCCGCCGACCTCTTCCTCGCAGCGGCGCAAAGTGGCTGTACGAAGAGGCCACCTGCGACCGTACCGGAACGGACGTCAACACCTTCAAGGTCACTTGCATTGCCGAGAACTCCCACGCTGACGCCATTTACCGCCAGCCGGGAGCCTGCGGCAAGAACCAGTGGTGTGTCGAGTTCCACGGCTACAACGAGCGCGGTGCCGGCGCTTGGGACGTCACCTGCGTCGACAAGTCGCAAATCCACACCTGGGTCGCCAACACTAACTCCAACCCTGGCAAGCTCACCACCTGCAGTGCTGGATGGAACAACAACGGCAACCGCAACCTCAAGGGAACCTTCGAGGTCGACGTCATGGATGCCGGTGGCATCAACCGCATCGCTCCTTCGAACATCTTCTACCAGCTTAATGGCAAGCGAATCGGCGTTTCTCGTTCAGGCGATTCCGAGGTTGGGTCCGGCAGCGTCATCATCCCTCCTGGTGGCTCCATCCAGGCTTGCGTCACCGCTTTCCAAGGACAGATCATCAACATGCTGGGAGCTGTTACTTCTCTCGTTTCGATCTAATTGGCTTGAAATCGGTGTTTGCGAAAGTCTTGTACGGGCCTGGTAGAAGAAACCTGGGCTACTCGATTCATTCAGGAGATGATGGCAGCCTATGTAGGGCGAAGATAACGTGCTGAAGCTGAAGGTGGGGGCAAGGGGTTCTTGTTCAGGTCTTAGCAATAATTAGTCGCGCAATTCATGTTCATTTGTCTCGTGTTGCTCGCATCGGTGATCTCAATTTCCATGTTCTTCCTTGCAGAAATCTCCCAGACAGTCTGACTGCCCTTATCATGTCTATGCGCAAAACGACTAGTATACATTAGACTAAACATGAATCTCGGGGCATTGATGATTAATCTTAGACCGGAAAAGCAGCCAATTCTGCGCGATCTTGTACTTCAAAAGCAAAAGGGGATGTGGTGGTTTTGCTAGCTTTCGTAAATTGGAAACGATTTACGGTGGTGATTCTATGCGGGCTCGAGGGGCATCAAAGAGACCACACGACCCTAACAGGTTGGTGCACGCTAACAAAAAGTCCGTTTCCGAGGGCAACTCATGTGAATGCCTCTACTGACGCTTGGTGACCTTTTCAGACGTTCTAATGCGGAGCTTCTTCCCAAAGAAGAAGAGCAACGGGATACCGGTGGACACGGCGAGGAGCACAATAGACAAGTAGACCGTGAACATCATGGGCCCTGTTCAGCAGGAGACATGATTAGCTGACACGTGTTTGATGAAAGTGGGGATGAGAAAGCCTACCGAGCTGTTGAAGCCAAGTCGTGACTTGGGTATTAAGAGGGAAAGAAATGAAGACACGCAGAGTCGAGACGTTGACAAGTACTGGACCAGCCCACTGAGGATAACTCTCGATGACGTAGTTCTGCACAATAGGAGCAGAGATCAAGGTCGAGGTCATGAGCAGGAAGGTACCAAGCAGCAAAACGGCATAGTGGAGGTGGTTCTGGTCGGCATAGCCGAAGACAAGGGCCCCAGTAATGGCCATGACGATGGGAAGGATAAGGTTGGGAAGTTGATGCTCAGCCTCACGGCCACCCTTTTTCTTCGAGATCCAGAGTGAGACGGCGTCCGCGACAGGGCCACCGACGATAAAGACGACCACGGTTGAAAGAATCTGAGGAATTTGGGAGAGACCAGTAAGTTCGAAAGGGATGCTTGAGAACAACTTGGTAAGCATTTCGACATTCGAGAAAGCATAGGTTGTCACTCACCCAGCAGCGAGAAGGGCAAAAGACGTTGCTTGCCCAGTCGCACCCATTACCATCCCAAAAGCAACCTGCAGCAGGGTGCACCACATGACAGCAGGGAACATCGTGGTTTTGATGGTATCAACAATCTGTTTTCCAGCATCCTTCCAGTGCGTTCCAGTTTGGAAGAAACCGATATCATCCCATCGGGTGCGCTCGCCGTAGGTAGCGTAGTCCAACTGAGTGCGGCTTTCGCCAGGCGCCACAGGCCACAGCTGATGTCCGGCCAGTTCCGCCTTGGATCTCTGTCTGAGTGTCTCGGGAACAAACAGAATGAGCATGATCCAAGTGAGAACACCAACAGCGGAAGTGATCCAGTAGATCCAGCGCCAGTCCCAATTGACAGCAATGTAGGGGCCGAGGATACCGAAGAGTACGATCATGGGTCCCTGAATGAGAAGCACGTTAGTACTGCATCATATGAAGACACGGTCATGTTCAGAGAGGCGTAGCGCCCATTAACGTACCTGACTGGCAATGATCGACGCAACCGCCTTGTTTCTCTTGTGCAAAAACATCATGTCCTGGACAATCAGAGGAAGCAATGCCTCAACGGCACCGGAGCCGAGACCGTGAAAGACTCTTGCGGCAATATGACTGGTAAGAGACTTGCTGTATCCGGCCCAGAAACCTCCAGCCCATGAAAAAGCTGATGTCAGTACAAGGACCGGACGTCTTCCAATGGCCGCAGTGAGGGGAACCAAGAGGTAGGTGGCGATGCCGTTGCTAAGCATGGGAATGGTGGCCAGAAGCGATACCGAAGCTAGAGATACGGGAGTCACACCCGGTGGCACAACGCCAAGAGGGTCCGGGTTGCCTTTGAGGTCGGCATGCTTGAGCGTCGAAGCAGGGTCGACGCCAGAGTATTCCAGAATGAAGACGGGCAGCAGTCCAGCGACGGCAATTTCAGCGGCGAGTGAGACGGAACCGACTTTGCATTGTTAGGAAACGGAAACTGGGTATCTACTTTTTGAGGGGCTTACAGAAGCAGAGCGAAGCAACAGCAAGCCACTTGCGCCATTCGGGGAGGTTGAGGGGATCCTTGGGGTCAGGAGTAGGAGTCTGCCATTGAAGTAAGTCTCAATTATTCAAGTCGCTGAAATTGTTCTTTGTTACTCACAGGGACAAATCGAATATTGCCGTCTTTATCGTAGATCTCGGTACTTCCCAGCACCTCTTCCTCATGGACGGCAGCAGCAGCCTCCTGCTTCTCGGCGGTAATCGTATCGATGGAGTCGATCCTCGTCAGCCCCCGCTCGTCGTCTTGCAAAGTTCGCGATGGGTACGCAGGAGATCTCGGGGCCGGCGCCTGTGAATGGCGAAAGTCGACAACACTGTAAGGGATGAACATCTGCGAGCTTCGCTTGGCGTACTTGTCGATTCTTGATTCGCGCTTGCCGGCATTGGCGTTGTTGAAGTTGGCCGGGCCAAGACGCCCATCATCGCCGTCGCCCTCCATAATCGATAAAGATTAAGAGAAAGGTGAAAGTAATAGAGACTGAAGGAAAGCACCGCAAAACTGTCGTCGTAAAGATCGGAGGGAGAGCGGATCGAGCAAACGGCTCCCTGGTTCTTGGGGTTCTCCCAAGCGTCTAAAATGACAAAGAAACAAAAAAATAGAAAGAAACAACAACAGAAGAATGCTCGAAAATGTCCGGACCGGCCGGGATGGAACTAGAATACTTTGCGGTCAGTCTGCAGTCTTGAAAAGCGTGATGTTGGACAATCTGTCATGTCTATATAGAGACGATTGAATGGGAACGCGTCAAGCTGGAAAGGGGGAATCAGACGATCTGGACATGGACATCAAGACCCAGGGCGGATCATCATGCAAGTTGAAATACATACTTTTTTTGTTATTTTATTTTTGATCTCGTAGGTTGCTCTCCCATGTTCATCTAGGTCGAGAGAATAGGATGCCTCATTATAATCTGGCAGATCAACAACAGACATGCAATTACTAATGGTCTGAAGATCCGCCAAGACATGAAATTTACCCTAGCAAAACATCAGTCTCACCAGGATACGCTGTATCATGTGAGATGGGATGACAGCAAAGGCTGCCAACAGGTCAAAAAATACACACGCATCCGGGGCGCTTCATTACACAGGAATTATGCCCAAGAAACCCACACATCAGAAGCATCCGGCAAATGGGCGCTGGATTGTTTGCACTTGCGGAATTTCCAGCGACATCGAACGTCATGAGGAGGCTCCAAGAGGGGCCGGATGAGCTTCCCCATGCTTCAAGGATGATGGATCACAAGCTATCCTGTTCGAGTACTTGCGTGGCCAGTGGGCAGGTGGGATGCGCGGTGAAACAGCAGACTTCAGCGCGATCCGTCCCTTATTCCTAAAAATTGTATGTGCCGTGCAATGGCATAAGGGGAATGGCAGCAGTTGCGGGCTCGATGCTTGCTTTGACAGGCCCAGTTGAGGCTGAACAGTGTGTTGGGCGAGGGACCACATTTATGCATCACGACGTGCAACAGACGTGGGTTGGTGTACCTGCCACCTCGACCGTAGGATCTTCGGCTCGATCAATCGACGAACACGCAAGCAGCTCCCACCGGGATGAGAAGAGACGAAAAGTGCGCAAGCGTATCAAAAATCGTCGTCTTGCTTGTCATGCAAGACGAGAAATCGTCGATACCCGGGGCCATGGGCCGAGAATATTTCTAGAACAGACGCAGAGTAGTACAGGACGCATGTAGATCTCTTGAAATGGTTAGAAGAGCATGGTCAACATCAGAAATCGTCCGATTGGCCGCCCCCGCAAAGTTGCACCGGAATTCCCGGAAACCACTCGAGTCTTAAGAGTATGAGAGACTGGGACAGGGCTGCCTGACAAACGCAATGGCCCACGGGAGCCAGGGATTTAGAGGTTGATGTCTGGTACCCACGAAACTGAGAGTCGCCCATGTAACGATGTTTTTGTTTCTGCTGCGGACGCTGACCCCACTTCCCGTCTCAGAGACGACGATGTTTCACTGTTCTGCTTCAGACGACCCCCCACTTCCCGTTCAACAACCAAAAACGACTACTATGGTGGACAACGCTGAGGGACAACGCTGAGGGACAACGCTGAAGCACAACGCTGGTGGACAACATTGGTTGGCTGGACGAGAGTAATCGTGATTTTTGCCTTTGGATACAACATTGATGTTTCTGGTGTTCATGGAAACGATGGTAGCTTGCGTAACGGTTCTTGGTCTAGACCAAATGAACTTGACGGAGGTTGATGTAAAAAGAGTGGCACTGACGACTGCCGACGGTCAATTTGATACCATGGCCGAATGATGCAGATTCAGATCTCAACTCCATACATTTCAGTTATCAGTAGCGCAACAAAATGGGGGCCTTTTATAAATAGTAAGCTTTCTGAACATGGTTTTGTTGCTGTATGGACTTCCATAGAGCCACATATTCCGCCACACTAGACTCAGGGGTTACTCTGCATTCACCCAGCCTACCCGCTTAAGGCAGGTATTTGCACAAACACCGCCACGTCATTCATCAATCCTCATCATGCTCTTGAGTACTACCAGCTGTGTCTTTTCTCCCGGACACCACGTGCAGTCTCAGTTCTCGACCTGACTTCGTTGTTCCAAGACCTGGTCCATCATCTGATGGCTCTAACAATATGGAGCGGCTTGTGGTACCTATGAGAGCCGGAGTTACAGTTGCAGTCGATGTGACCTTGCAGATCCCGCTTACTAACTGGAAAAATCGCCGTAAACTCAAGATCATCCCGTACGACGCGTGTCATTTTCCAGGCCACCTTCCGTTTGAAGCTATCAATAGCCACGGAGTTTTGCTATCCAGGCGGATAATTCTGACTTACCGGGCGGGTAGTAGATGTATAACGATAGGGATACTCGACGACGACGACGACGACGACGACGACGACAACGACGATAACGATAGAAATAGAGAGAGGGATAGGAATAACGACGATAGTAGTGAAGGTTAATTAAGACAAAATAAAACATTAAATCTAATATAAGGTAGGTAGTTATCCGCACAGATAGCAAGACTCTAGCTACGGCACAAAAAGCACCCAAGCTCTCGCGGTCGCCGATGAAAGCTTGATTGCTGACGCATCAGCCGCAACCGCAGAACTCAGATCACGACGAGCCGATGGTTCAGATCCTTACAGTGATTGATCAAGTCAGCACATCTAATTCAATCTTGCCGTTTGAAAAGTGGCAAGGGTGAAAATGACAAACAAAGTTGGAAGTCAAAGTATTTCACAAAAAACAATGAAATCTTATTCCATCATTACTAAATCACCGCACGCTGGCCTATCTACTTGGATGTCATCTTCTCCAAGATATCCGCTCTCTTGATGCTTCCTTTCTCACACATGCTCGTGAACATGCCCCCTTTGTCGAACAATTCCAATGGTGTTCCAAGCTCCGCGACTTCTCCCTTATCTAGCACACAAATGCGGTCATAGCCAATGATGGTCTCCAGTCTATGAGCAATGCACAGGAGTGTCTTGCCTCTGAAACTCTCCATGGTCTGCTGGACCTTTTGATCTGTAGCCAGATCCACCGAACTCGTGGCTTCGTCACAGACAATGATCTTGGCATCCCGAACCAAGGCGCGAGCCAGGGCCATCAGCTGTCGCTGACCCAGTGAGAAATTGAGACCCTCTTCCTCAACCACGCTTTGCAAGCCCAGAGCTCCCGGTGAGGAGGTGTCAGTGACGAGATTTGCCTGTCGAAGTGCCGCCCACAACTCAATGTCAGAGTGCTCGTCAAAAGGATCCAGGTTTGACCGGATGGTGCCCTTGAACAACGTCGGATCTTGAGGGATAATAGCCAGACGAGACCGCAAATCCTGAAGTCCGATGGTGCTGATGTTGACCCCATCAATCGTGATAGAACCACTGCTGATTTCCACAAGGCGAAACAGCATACTCATGATGCTAGACTTGCCGGCACCTGTGCGACCGACAACTCCCAAGCGCTCGCCTCCCTTGATGTGCATGTGAATGTCCTTCAGCACGAGTGGCAATCCCGCCCGGTATCGCATCTGCACGTGGTCAAACACGATCTCGCCTTGGCTGGGCCAGCTCTTCGGCATGCCCTCTCCAATGTGCAGAGGCGCTTCTTCCTCCAAACCAGTGCCATAGTAGTGGATGCGCTCGGTGTTGTTCATATCATTCTCAACTTCGGCCATTTGACGTACTGCAAACTGGAACTGGCCCATGATGCCCAGCATATACGACAAGACCAGACCTCCGATACTGGGGTTGACGGTGAACCGTGACGTGACCACCAACATGCCGAGAACGAAAATGGTCACCAGGCCAATGGCGTCGAGACGCAAAGACAACCACCGCTGGTTTCCGAACGTCAAGAAATACGCGCCGTCAAAGTCGTCAATCTGCTTCCTCAAGACTGCCGTAAACTGGTCACGAAGTCCATACGCGCGGATCGTCGAGGTACCATACACTGCCTCGCTGAACTTTGCAAATACATGAGAACGCAAGATGGCTTCATGGCGCTTGATCTCACGCGCCGAGCTGCGGTAGTAGTTGGCGGAAAAGAGAAAGATGATCAAAAGCGGCACCAAGGCCGCAACGAAGTAGTAGTAATACGCGAGAATCAAGGCCATCGTTGAGAGCAGCATGCTGATTGTCAGCAAGTACATGCGCAGTGAATCGGTGAGAGTGTTGTCCATGACATCGATGTCCTTGCTGAAGCGATTCGTAATGCGGCCAAGCGGTGTTGTGTCGAAGAAGGACATGGGAGCGCGAAGGACTTTGGTCATGGCGCGATTGAGCATGACCTTTGAAGCGCGAGTTCCAAAAATCGAGATGGACACGGCAAAGCAAAACATCAATATCGCTTGCGCTGCGCCCAGGCCTGCATAGACGGCGATGTAGGTGTCCTCGTTAACGTTGGAGAACTGATCTGCGGTCCACCACGATAGCCATAAACTTGTCATGATGTTGCATCCTTGAGCGAGAACAAGAAAACCGATGACCAAAGGTGCGACAAGTATGGAGCCGCTGGCCCGTATGTAGGCGCCGTAGACGCTCCAGCTGACGGCGTCCAATGCGCGTTCTTCGGCTTGCATCAACGCTGCTGTGCTCTTGTGCGTTTCGATCTTGACCAGCTTTTCCTCCTCATTGATCGGTTCCTCGGTGGTAGAGGTGACAGGCTTGTTGGGGTTTTGTTGTGAGCCCTCTTGCTCATCAACATGAGTGAGCGCCATCAGCTTCTCAAATTCCTCGTTTCCGGACATGAGCTCTTCGTAGCTACCCTCAGCTTTGATGTGACCCTCGTCCAGCCAGATGATCCTGTCGGAACGGTTCAGGACGTGAAGTTGGTGTGTTGCTAGGATGCGACACTTGTTTGATAGCAAGCCACAGATGGCCTTGTCCATGATCTGTTTTCCCACGTGGATATCCACCGCAGAGAGGGGGTCATCCATCAACACAATATCGGCATTGAAGTAAATGGCACGGGCAATGTTGATGCGTTGTTTTTGCCCACCGGAGACAGTGATGCCGCGCTCGCCAATTTCAGTGCGATCGCCGTCGGGAAGCATCTCGAAGTCGGGACGAAGAGCACAGGCCTCCGTCACCTTGTCGTACCATTCGCGGTCGAAGTCGCGTCCGAAGATGATGTTATCCCGAACACTGGCATTCTGAATCCAGGCGTACTGAGGGCAGAAAGCACGTGTGGCACCTAGTGTCAAGCAACCGCCCGTTTGGCGCATCTCGCCAGCCAGAGCGGCCAGTAGCGACGTCTTCCCTGATCCAACACTTCCAATCACAGCCACCAGCTCTGATCTGCCGATAGCCAGGTTAAGGTTGGGAATGTGGAATGGCTCCAACATGGTGATTGTGCTGGGGGTTCTGGCACCGGGACCGTCCTCCCTATCGCTGAGGCCTTCGCGTGCCTGGGCCAGTGTCTGCTCCCAAGTGAATGTCGCGGCTTCAACCGTGATGGCGTTCTGACCGTTGTAATCGTATTGGACGTCGTCCGTCGACTCCTCGGCAAGTAGGAATTCCTCGATGCGCTTGACAGACGCTAGAGCATCGACCGCTTGCCCAATGACCATAGGGAGCATGTTCAAAGGCATCCGCAGGTTGTTGAACAAAGCCAGTGAACTGAAGATAGGGGCAGGGTTCAAGGAATGGCTCGTAAGCGAGTACGTGATGAAGGAAAGCATCGAGGCAAAGACTGGCATGCTCATAGAAACAGCCTGAATACCATCGCGGATGGACATCAGAATCTGGATTGACCTGATCTCCTTCTTGCGAATCTCGTCGATGCGACCCAAGAAACTCGTTTCCCAGCCGAAAAGCTTGACGAAGCGCATGGCTTGCATGACCTCCTGCGTGAGACTAACGCGAGCGTCCGTGATCTGGTTGATGGCGAAGCGACGCTTGAAAAGAGCCTTGAAGGCCAGCCCCAGAGCGGGAGAACAGATGAACAATAGACCGAGACCCGGCAAGGCGCTGTAGGTCAAGTTGATGAGAAGCAGGACCATTGTAATGACAATGTTAAGTGGTGAGCCCCAGAGAAGGTGGAAGAAGCCGCTAGCCGTATCGATGCGGTAGGTGTCTGTTGACATGAGGTTGACAATGCGACCATTACTCCATCCGCTCTCTCCTTCGGACTTGGTCTCAGGTTGTTTCGGCTTGTCTTGCCTCTTCTTAGTTCCCAGTAGCTTCTTGTACCACTTCTTCTCCTCGTCGCTGCCAGGAGCTACATCGCTAGGTGGGAGTGCGACATCGGATGAACCCCCGGCCTTGGCACGTCCCGAGATCTTCATGGCCTTGTCGAAGATGACAGACATCAAGACGGCTCTTGCCTCGCCGCCTACCGTCATGCCAAAGTACAGGAAATGGTTGATGCTGAGCGTCATGACGATCTGCAAGAACGTGATGATGATGACGAGGCCGACACCGTATCCGATGTTCGGTGCTGCCGAGCCGTTCTTGGCTGCATTGTAGGCCTCAGTCGCGAACGCAATCAAATACTTCAGTAGGAAGGGCGAGATGGTCGATGCCACGGTGCTGCCAAGCTGGCACAGCGCGCCGACGACAAACTCCTTCTTGAAGGTGCTGAGAAGGGCGCGCAAAAGAGGGCGTGAGCTGCCATTTGCCGTGTGCCTCTGGAATGCGGCGCGGAACTTGACTTCGAGAACCTCGGCGCTTCGCTCGGGGTTAACCTCCCAGATGTCGTTTTGTTCTAACGGCCGCTGATAGCCAACCTGCAACTTTTTGTCAGAATGATTTGCAAGTGCTACTTCAAACCATCTCAACCTACATGCATGAGAGGAGTAACCCAAGTGAACAACAGTCTGCTGAAGAATCCAGCTCCTGCCTCCAACGATGGCTGACGCCTGTCAGGAACTAGGGGCACATATTTCGTCTTGAGTGGGTTGAGACGCTGTGACCAGTTGCGTTGCTTTCTTCCCGATGTCGAAGCAGACTCCGAGGATGGTTCTGTTGACGATGCGTCGATGGGTTGCGCTTCGACCTGGCCGGCAGGTTGCTGCTCGGAGCTGTAGATAACGCCGGCGCTCTTCTCGCCATTGGTGGGCTTGCCGAACAGCATGGTGAGGTTGGTCCACCGATCGGTGTGTGCCAAGAAATGGTATTAGGTATTATTGATGGACCAGCCTATTCTTCGCCTGATCAACAGCAACAACCTCGAGCAACAGAATCAGAGGAATAACAAGCAACATGGAGCGAGACGACTTGGCGAAATGAACCCAGAGATAAACCGACTGTTTCTCGGCGCCCCAGCCTGTCAAGGCGATCGCAACTGCTCCACACTTGGCGCCGGCCATTGCGACAAGGTTACATGACGATCATTCGATGCGAAGCACTAACCCTTGAAAAGTTGCATTCCGGCGGTCGCGCTTACGCGTTGCGACCCGTCCATTTGGAGCCGGGATAACGCCGTGGGGCCGATCGATAGCGGCATCAGACCCTGGTCGGCGTCGCCGTTTCAATACGGTTTGGCAGTCTTTCACCACTGTCAGTACCACTGCTCTGGAATCGATGGAACACCCCTTGATGCGTCGTTGCGTAAATGTTGTCAGTGATGGCTCATCAAAATGAACTTGAGGCAACGCAATTCAATTTTCCCAGTCTTATGGCTACGCGGGACCTTACGCGGATGACAGACTGGATACATTTTGTCGCAAGACAGTGTTCCTCGAGCTCCATGTTGTTTCAAAGTGCTAATGTTACGCCGCGATTGGCGATGGTTTAGGATCTCAGATAAGGCTTTCTAATCAAAGAAAGCCGCTTAGTAAAGACAATGGCAATTGTCAAGTTGTCAATAAGCACTATTTCAGGAAGCAAATTTCGGAGGGCCAACCTGTCGCGTTTGCGGACCCATGTAGCCAGCTCATCGTAACCCCACACTGCAAGTCATCCGAACCACGAAATCAACACCATCACAGACCTCCAACCCAGGCTGAAGTTTGATCCTTTGCTCGATGACTGTCCGGGGATGCTGTTGCGCACGATGTAAGGATCGCATCTATCGAACTCGTCCCCTGAATCGTCATAGCTGCCCTTGCGTCTCTAAATATTAAAACTTGACTTGATATATTCGATCACACATAGTACCCTATGTGACGCGACTTCAATGAATTTACGTCTTTGTTCAAAAGAGTTTTGCAGCCCGAGCCGACCTTTCGAGCTAGCCGAGGGCTACTACTCATAAGCTATATTAGAAGCGAGAACTTTCAGTATTATCCCCATTGCTATTATTACATACTATCGTCCTCGTCGTCCTCGTCGTAACCGTCTATGGTATCTCCGTCATTGTTCCTGCTACTGTCCCTTCATAAATATTCGCTTAGATAGCCAGTAGTATCTACTAAAACATTTTGAAGTCTCATCGATAATCCGAACTTTGGTGCAAATTTCTTGGTCCAAGTGATGTATGTGTATGCAGCGGTATATTTATCCTACTGTACACCAAGTGTAATTGGCCTCTGATCAATGTGGCCATTGAATGATTGGGATAAGTGAGTTTCTACCCGAAGACTGAGGACAGGTTCCACAGATGCCAGTAGATTCTTGTATTCTTCTGAGACGAGATGGGACTTCAGGTCCTCTTGACTCCTGGCGCTGATGTATCGCACTCCGTTCAGCCGTGATTCTCGTGAAGCAAATGATAAGAAGAAAAGAAGACAAAGAATAAGTGAGTTCTTGGAATCGACATACCGAAGCCACAGGATAGTGAGGTTTGGTTGCATGACCTCTTTCAGAACGCCGCAGCTCTGTAGCGAGCCTTGATTGAACTTGATCGCCCTTCGCGATGCGGCAAAATCAGTCAAACGATCGATCACCAAAGACCTATCTCTCTCCGATGTACAGAAGTGGACGACGGCAACAGCGCTATCTTTCGAGTCTTTGAGGTCATCGTCTTCGCGCTTCAGCCAACCCCCGGCGAAGTCATAATGATGCAAATCGTAGTCCGGACTACCGATGCCCTGGACTGTTTTCAGGAGCTTGTCTTCATCTGCGAGACGCATCTCGTGCTTGAAAGTGTCCGTCGACGTATGTCCACGGAAGAAACCGGCGGGATGCGTGTAGCCTTCAAGGCCCCACAAGGTATCCGGCTCGCCATCCAAGTCATGCCCCCAGTAGTAACTATTGCCCAGTGGCTCGGTGGCTGATACACCGCAAAGACCGACTAGTCGCTGTTTCCACTACGGATGGTCACAGAATCCGTCAGCAACATGCGGAGGGAAATAGGTTGGTCTTAAAGGGAGGGCTGCAGGCTGACGATTTACCTTCTCAAGCGACCCATCTGAACCAACCACACGAGCAACGACGAAGAACAAAGGGCAGCTCATGATCGTAAAATCGTTCGAAGACAGAGTGCCGATGAAGCTTGGGCTGAGTGACGACTGAACAGGAGTATAGGGCTTGATAAACTTGACGTTTTTGACGTACCCAGTGCTCACAGCGGCATAGTGTATTACAATGAAAGTCCAACAAGTGTTCCCTGGTAGGGTAGGTGGCCTTTGGCCAAAAACTACTGCTGAAACTGCCGAAGTAGTTGCCGTACTTTCGGCGTAATTTTGTCGGAGCGATTTGGAGTAGCACTTGACATTATCTGTCCGACCGGCGGGCATGATCGATTCGGTGCCGCATTGTGTGGTTGCGGTGCGGGGAAGCCCGATGGAATATCTTCAATTAGTCAGAGTTTGAAAATGTGAGAGAACGTCGAAAGACCCCATCGGCAGCCACCGCCACATACCACCCTAGAAGACGGATGTGATAGATACTGGGAGGTCTTTGAGGCTTGTTAGCGGAAGGCTTACGGGGAAACATTGAGATAACAGCGAAACAATCAAACATGTGTATACCGGTTTCTGATTTTCTTTTTTTAATGTTCAATGATATTTTAGTGAATTATTTCCAGCTTATGCCCTCTAGCCTTCCAGTCTGATTGTACTACGAGATTGCTAGTCCATATTCGTGCACATCACATAAGCCAATTGAGAAGACGTGGTGGTGCTAATTCTATAACGACATAGTCCGATTAATTCGTCAGCGAGCTGAGGCAATTGAGACACGGAAGTGCTAAGACGTTCAATTGCTGCGGTTTGCTGCACGAGGATGGAGTTGACCTTTTTCAATGTCATGCATATATAAAATCCAATTTATCTTTCTTTGAGGACACAAGAGTCTACCTCAACGGCAGGTGCGCCAAGGAACAATGCAGCGTACTGTGCGTTTTGAAGCTTATCAAGCCAATCACCATGGCCTTCCTCACAGGCTTAACTCATACCAGAAAGTCGGGCGGGAGGTCAGGGCCTAGAATTAATACAATCAGACAAAGATATCATCGGTTTATCGGTTTATTGTTTCCCGAAAGATTGCACATACCCCAAATGTGAAGACCGTTGGGAGAGGCTTCCGAAACACTTGTAGGATGAGAGCTGTTCATCTGGTCGCCGTCGACGTAGTGTTCGAAGATGAATTTGCTGGGATCGTACCTAGCGGGGAAAATCATGAGCAGGTTACGATAATATTTTCGTTTCAACTCCATCAGTACTGACCAGTAGTCAAATATCTGACTGCCTATGATATGGCGTCCGACTCCCCAGCAATTCTCGTATCCTCGGTGACGTAGCCAGTCGTGGCCGAGAAACTGCATGTCAGAATCGTGAGTTTCGTAGGATGAATGGTGTACGTGGAACCTTGGCCCCTCGAAGAAGAAGAAGGAATGATGATCCACGAGTTTCTCTCCACGGTCCAAGCGAAGGAACGCTGTGACATTGCGTCCTGTGTGATCGTGTACAAGCTATAGGAGCCAACCAAAGTCAGTGTCAGTGCTGCTCTCCTCGCGGAATTTCTCGTAAACTCACGTCGCTAGGGATGAAATTGAAACGACCCGTGAAAAAGTCGTATGTTTTCTGGAAATCAGTTACGCAAACGCCGAAGTGCCCAAGCTTGTGGACTGGTGCAGGCCCTAGAAGGAGGTGAGCCTTCTGCAGTCATTCTCGCCATAGAGATTGATCTTTCTGATTGGAATTACCTTTCTCAAAACGCTGGAAAGTGCCTGCATTCCTGTGTTTCTTGGTTGGCTGGGCGAATGTTAGGCCTCTCTTAAGTTATCAAAACTTTTTGAGCACCGAGAACATACAAAGTTGAAGTCCAGTTCGGGAAATGAAGCGTTCGTGCTCAACATCTTCTGTCCAAACACAAGATGAAAGGGAAAGTCATCAACCGAACTTCGAAAGGAAACGCAAGTTCCTCCCCCAGGAGCATCAGTCAAGTCGTAAGGCTTCGTAGCGCTAGGAAGTGTTTCAGACGCGTGAATCAGATCATCTTCGGACTCAACAGCAAAGGCGGCCCCTCCGAATCCATCCTCGGAGCCCACTGAAACACAAGCGATGAAAGGTTCTGCCCCGTAGCCACGATAATAGACACAGCCATTACTGCTTTGAGCCTCAGCGAATCCGAAATCCTCGAAGAAAGCCTTCGCCCTCTGCAAGTCTTTGTATGTGTAATAGATATGCGATATGCGGACAAGGTTGATTTTGCGCACAGAAGCGGAAGTCGCCTCTGTGGAGCCGCTGGCGATGGTTCCAGACATCTTCGTACCGAGAAATCGAGTCAAATCGAGGCTGAAGCAAGGAATATGGAACCGCCTGAGATGTAAGATTGTGCGGGATAGGTTGGAGGCTGGCTCTGGATTTCAATGCAGTATGTCATAGTCTACTACTCTCATCCCCATTCCTGTCTTGCACATTTATCCAGATCAACATCGTTACATTAGTCACATTGATAAGCCATGCTATTGAGTGCTGACGAAGGATTTCAAGCAGTGCTGCAACTACACAGGCGTGAATGTGCCGGCGGAAAATTGAACCGATTTGGAGGAAATCACTCCGATGCAGCGACCCCAAGTTGGACTGCTACCACCAGGATGTGGCCTGTGGCCCCGATCGTCTCATCGACATGTACAAAGCCAGTGTTCTGAATCCAGGACTAATACTCGAATACTATTGATTTGGCCTTTTTTACTCATCGCGTTGCCAGCCGACGTGTAGCTTTGCCGGTGCGCTGTTCATTTTGCTTCTTTCGATTGGCCCAACCGTCTCATTCCGCCCAAAATCGAGTCCATCCGTTACAGCAGCATCCCCTCTTCCTCATTCGACGCATCACGTTTACCCTCACATGGACATCAACGGCGACTTCAACATGCTCGAAAATTCATGCGAAACGGATATACTCGTGGTCGGAGCAGGCCCAGCAGGCGCGTCGCTGGCCTGCTTCCTGGCGTCGCATGGCTTGAGAGGTATCATGATAAGCGCAAGTCATGGGACAGCAGACACACCGCGCGCCCATATCACCAATATGGCCGCACTAGGTACGTTACTTGGGGGTGTTCTCGCTTCGATGTGATGGAATATTTGGCTCATATCTCAGAGTGTCTGCGTGACATTGGACTGGATCAGGAAATACGCTCCATGGCAACAAAAGGCCACTGTATGCAGCACACGCGCTGGTGTTATAGCATGGCGGGGGAAGAGCTGGCGCGCATCCCGTCTTGGGGAAATGATTCCCGAAGAAAGGTACAGTCCCGGCTCTTCTCGTCACATTATGTGCACGCTATTCCCGAGACATGAAATGGCATTAACTCGGATCAAAGGGCGACTATGAACTTGCAAGTCCTTGCGATCCTGTGGACATCCCGCAAACTCTGCTCGAGCCGGTGCTGACTCGGTTTGCATCGCACCATGGCTTCGTCGTCAGGTTTAACACCAAACTTGTGTCCTGGAAACATGACCCCTCGGACGGAAAGTATTTGGTCAACGTCTGGGATGACGTTTCCAAGATCCACTTCTCGATACGAACGAAGTATATCTTCGGGGCTGACGGCGCCCGCAGCCTCACAATCAAGACGCTTCAGATTCCACTCATTGCCAAGTCCGGGGGCGGTCTCGCAATTAACGTACTGGTCAAAGCCGACCTTTCCCATTTGATGGAACATCGGAGCGGGAATCTGCACTGGTTGATGCAGCCTGATGTTGATCATCCGGAGTTTGGCTGGATGGGCATTGCACGAATGGTGAAGCCATGGTTCGAATGGATCTTCATCCTGTTTCCCAGTCCCGGCTTCGATGCATCCGTCCCAATTTCAAACGAGGCGTACAAAGGCCGCATTCAAACGTTGATCGGAGACGACACCAATGTCGACATCCTCTCGGTTTCTAGATGGTATGTTAACGACATCGTCGCTGAGAGATACTCAGAGGGTAACATGTAGGTGAAAGAAAATCGTATATGTCACCCTATGCTGACCAGACGGGATCCAGATTCTGCCTGGGTGACGCAGTTCACCGCCACCCTCCAATGAATGGACTTGGTTCCAACACCTGCATTCAGGACGCTTTCAACCTGGCATGGAAAGTTGCATACGTGGAAAAGGGCTTAGCGGGCCGCTCGCTTCTTGATACCTACAACACCGAGCGGCAGCCAGTAGGAGTCAGCATTGTGTCTCAAGCCAACGACTCCTTTCGAAAGCACTCCGCAGTTTGGAAGTCCCTCGGAATGATGGAACAAACAGTCGAAGAGCGCAGTGACGTCTTCAAGCTACTTTTGAGCCCTACAGGAGAGGGTCGAAAGGCACGCGAGAGCTTCCGTCAAGCCATCACCGCCACGGCGCATGAGTTTCACGGCCTCGGTATTGAAATGAACCAGCTCTACTCCAGCTCATGTATCTATGTCAAGGATGAGCCTCTTCCTTACTGCCCTTCCGAAAGAGCAGCCGAGGACGATGTCGCGTACTACGACCCAAGCACGTATCCGGGCCGCCGCTTGCCGCACGCCTGGCTCAACAGAGCGATCCCAGGCAAAATGGTGTCGACGATTGACCTTGCCGGTCATGGAGCCTTCACTATACTTACTGGGCCAGGAGGTATGCTATGGAAGGAGGCGGCAAAAGCTGTGGCAACGGCAAGGGGCTGTGAGATCAAGGTTTGGTCTGTAGGTTTTCGGCAGGACTGGGAAGATGTGTATTTCGATTGGGATCGACTGAGGGGCGTGGATGAGTCCGGTGCGGTGTTAGTCCGTCCTGATCGCTTTGTAGCCTGGAGAGCGCGCGAGGTACCGAATGGCTTGGACACCTGTGTTGAGAAGCTGTCGGAGGTAATGAGGGCCATTCTGGGTGCCGGCGACACATAACAGTGGTATCAGTTCCCTTCGTGAGGAAACATGGGAATTTCGTTCCGTCGAAGCAGTTCTCCAATGCTCAGCCAAGCGATCCGGTTGTTAAGCCACGCCCCAATCATTATTTAGATACAGCATGTATGATTGGAAATTGAAACGATGCATTGATTGTTCCCGCGTGTATATAATCATGGTATAGAGTGGTGTTCGCATCTGAAAAGCTGCAATAGACTTTCGGCTGTAGTTATTCGTACCAACCTTTGAAAAGAGGCGGCCTATTTTTCCTGTGCTAGAGCGGCTACTTTTCCTATGGTTCTATACCCTACTTTGCTATCGTCATCGTTATTATATCTATCGTTATTACCGTCGCTGTCGTTGTTGTCGTCGTCGTTATTATTCTTATTATCGTTCTCGTTATAATCATCCTCATTATTATCGTCGTCGTCCGTCGTCCGTAATAAGAGGATTAAGCTGCCTAGGTACGTACGCAATAAATAGACCCCTAGACGCTGGGGGAGAAAAAGGCGGTCTCTTCGAAAAATATGAGTATCACGCAGAACAGACCCAAATGATGCAAGGGAGACTGTCTTAACTACGCACCGCGTCAATAAGTATGTTTTGCGCAATTGCATACCATTTAGCTCTCATAATACTATTGCAGCTGTTCATATTTAACAAAGTTGACGAGAGTCCCTATCTCAGCAATTTCAATTCTCATATCGTCTCCGTCCTTCAGAAATATCGGCGGATCCCTAGCCATGCCAATACCGGGCCCGGTACCCGTCATGATTATGGTGCCCTTCTCAAGCGTCGTGCCTTGAGAAAGAAATGCAATGATCTTGGGGATGTCGAAAATCATCTCTCTTTGCGGAATGATATTGTGATTAGTTGCAGTCGAAATCGCAGTCGCATGCTGAAAACTGTACAAAGGAAGAAGTAAATACCTCGTGTTTGAGTCTTGAACAGTTTGGCCATTGTGAATAGCTCTTATTCTCAGAGAATGTGGGTCTTCCAGAGCTGACTTTGCGACGAGAATTGGGCCTATCGGACAGGATCCGTCAAGTCCTACGAAACAATTATCAGCCAGCCGATTGTTTGACTATGGTCACTGAATGGTCTCTATGTTGACCTTCCGAGAGATCTTAATACCTTTCGAAAAGCACCACTGGCTGTTCATAAACTGTTGCTTCCTTGCGCTCACGTCATTACTGCATGTATACCCAAGGACGTAGTCCATGGCGTCGCTCTCCGGTATGTCTCGGCCAGACTTGGAAAGCACTACGGAGAGCTCTGCTTCGTAGTCACTCGTAGAGTCCTGGGAAAACCGGGGAACGTTGATGGGTGCAGGATATGGTCCCGCTAGAGCTGTCCTCGGCTTGACGAAGAGGACTGGAACCTCGGGGATCTCCATGTTGGCCTCGAGGGCATGATCGCGATAGTTCAGCCCCATGCACCGAATTATGGGGACTTCTTCCATTGTAAGAGGCGAAAGAAGCTGGAGATCCGATAGTGAAAGTCAGCCATTCGCAAGGGTAATGGTGTGTCACGGCGCGATGGCGTTGATTTACCTCCTTCACATGCATCACCTCCTCAGTCACGCATCCATCAAACACGTTCCCTTTCACTAGCTTGACGGGAATTCGCTGGCCTTCCAGAGTGGCGAGACCGATGTCTCGCCACTCGCCGGCGTCGACCTGGCCGAGGTGTACTTGGCCATCTTCCTCAGCAACGAAGCGCACTAAGTGCGACCAGGATGACCTCAACATGGTACCGGTCCCAAAAATTGGGAGAAAACACAGCTAGAAGGACGAGTATCTAGAGGCCGAATAGCATTGAAGGAGAGTGAAAAGTCTTCGCGAAGGTCGTCGGGAGAAAAGCAGCTTGCAATGGTATAGATTTCATTGGAATGACTACGAACCTTCTTAACTTATTCTCTGTACCCATTTTCAACGTGATCAACTAAAGCGCAGTGTTTGATCTGACAGAAACAGCAGGATGCTGCTTATCGTATGGAATAGCCCGATTGTTGAGCCGAAAGCGGGCGCAAAAGAAAGAAGAGGCAGAGAAATCAGTCCGCCCGAAGTCCGTCTGAGAATCCAGAGCGGCAACCAGCTTTCCTCAGGTCTGAACTCTTATGTACAGGCACGGTCCATTTTTTTTCGATGTCATCTTCTTGTCGTTCGAGAGAGGATTCCGAGTGACACGAGACGAGTACTACCGGGAATGATAAACACTGCAGTATGTTATTCCCCTTTTCAGTGTGGTCTTTACTGTCGTTCTTTACTTTAACACCATCCTCGTCGTCATGGCCATCATCGTCCATACCGTCATGTTCTACTCGGGACGTCAGGAGTATTCCATTGAAACGTCCAATCCCGAGCCCGAAACTCGAGCTTTAGGGTAGAACATGACATTAATCTGGAATACAACAAATCCTTCTCAAACACATCATCGCGTTATGGGCTTCTATATCAGCGTGAAACGGTGTGCAACGGTGTGTACTAGCCTACCAACGTAGATATAAACAGACTTAGCTCCTGATCGGCCTCTGGAAACCCAGTGAATCCCTCCGCAGGACTAAAGTATGGCATCTCCAAGTTTCCAGTGGGATAATTTGCTCCTTCCATATTATCCAAGATATCCCTCCGACTATCGATCCAATCTTCCGGGCCCATCGATGTATACGGTGAAAGAGACAGGCCTCCGCCTTGATCACGGTCCATGGGCTGTGGCTCCACCGGACTCTGCGCAAGCGGGTTGTTCCTTTCAGGCCCCATTCCTGTTGCAAATCGGAAGTTTTCCACATGATTTCGTCCGCTGGCATCCGCCGCTACAGAAAAGTTCCGTTGCCCCGGGTTTCGCCATTTAAAGCACGATACAGTCTGTGCCTCCATGGTAGCCATTTCCGTCTTTTTCTTTACAAGTCGTTCCTCTAACGTGTCCAGGTTCTGCAGGAGGCTACGCGGCGTGTCCCAAAAGTCAGTGTATCTTTGGCACACACCACGGAGTACGCCAATCTTCGACTCCTGTTCAGAAAGGTCGCCGAACGTCGACGGGGCGAAGACCTTGCGGAGTATTTGCAGCGATGCCGCGAGCCACACCGTACTAGCGAGGAATGGGTTGGTCCACTCTACATGCGTTTCTGAAGATCTGCTGATGACTGCGTATATGTTGTCGGAGGCTTCGAGGCAGTTTCTAAGCCCCTCGGAGTTCGATAGCCTCTCCCGCTCGCTCCTTGGTGTAGCAGACCATCCAAAAGACGGGGAGCCGCCGCATTCGGAGAAAATAGTACCCAAAAGTATCTCACCAAAAGCAAGATGGTGATATATCATGAATCGTGCCAATTGCGACATTAGGAAGACGGCGTGCTGCGCTGAATCCTCCCGCGGTTCGGATCGGGGCTGCGCGGGGTTGTCTGCGGACGGCAGATCTCCGAAGCTAAGGTAGCCTCCCTGATAGCTCAGTCGTCCCGGCAGCGCCGCAACTGTCTGTTGGAGAGCTCGTATTAGTACAGAGAGTTGCCGACCATCTTCAGCGGACTGAGCCTTTCTAAAGTGGCCATGAAAGTAGTATTTGAGGGAATGGAAGCCCGCATCATCCCCAGGCATAAGATCCGAGAGGGAGCCATTTATGTTTCCTCGAGCCAGCACCTGAGCATCTCGCATAATGGAGTTAACGACAACGAACCAAGCCATGTCGCCGTTGTTACCAGACTTCAACAGCTTTTTCGGTCGTTCAGTTGGTATAGGGTCGAGAAAGCAGCTTGATTGGTATTTGGTTTGGAACCAAGAGTCGTCGGACACCGGGAGGTAAGTCTCATTGATTGCCTGATCGATGGCGGCAGGCGACTTGCGCACCGTTGAGGCGAACGCATCCATTTGCCAAATGACCCACCAAACGCGTCGTCTCTCCTCCATTTCAGACCATTTGAGTAGCTCCGACAGCGTTGATGGCGGCTTTGTGGGCCCAGGTGCCATGCTGTCAATAAGATGAAGCCGCTGCTCATAAGCCACCCTTACACAGGTACCGAGCAGCCGCCACGCATGGCCCCTGACGCCCCTTGCCAGCTCATAGAAAGTGCACAGCACTAAGGCCTGCGTAACACATATCGGTGGAGGCTCATCATCAAATTCATCGAGGGCCTGATCTATAAAGCCCTTTGCTAAGTGATGAAAATGAGCGTGCGATGGCCAATTTGGCATCATCGACGTCGGCGAAGACTCGCCATCGGGGCTGACATTGAAGCGTGCTGAGATAGAAAACATCGATGCCATCAATGCTTTGAGATGAAGACTATTCTTGACAGTCTGAATCTTGTCGCCAAAGGAAGGCTCATGAAATAGAGAAAAGGCCATCATTCTGTTGAAATAGGTATCGGTACTGAAATACATGTCAGTTATGGAAATGCCCACCCAAGGAAGAGGAGAGGGTTGAGACTAGTCAACGCACAGCCTTTGTAGCGAGTCTATTGTTAGATCTAACGACTCGCATACCTGCATAAGGGTGTTCTGCGACCCAACTAGTTTGACAAAGAAACCGTGGTCGGTGGAAGAGGGGGCCCGGGACGGAGAAGTCAAATTGGGCTGATGTGAAGGATGGACCATTGAAGATAAGCTGATGGCTCGCACGAATCTGGTGCCAGATATGTGTGAGGATTCGGAGACATCGGTCTCCTCATCGTTATCCACGAGTTCCGGAATGGTGAGATCACTGTGGTGTTCCCACGGCCTTCTCGCATCATTCTGCGACTGCAGGCCGCTGGTGGGTGACTCTGTTGTGTTGATCCCAGATTCGACTGCAAGACCATCGGTTCCGGTCTTGGCATGGCTATCAGGAGAGGCTTCATCGGGAGGAATGTTGCTTGAGCGTCGCCGCTTTTTATTACGGGATCCTTCAATTTCATCAGCTTGAATGCACGCCGGCTACAGCGGCCGCCTAGGTTCACCAACTTACCCGTCTTAGGCCCCGGCTTCAGTCGCGTTGAAGGATAAACGCATGTTTGCGAGTTCCTATCGCAAAGTGTGCAGTGCGGCAGGAGGCGGTCGCTGGTGAGTGTCAGATAGTCGAGTCAACTGAAACGACTCTCATGAAGGAGTGGCTCACCATTTCGCCTTTCTCCTGAAAACAGACACAACAATGGTTAGCAAACGACGCTCATCTTGTAGGTTTCACCGAAGGGCATTTGGAAGACACAACCTCTTGCAAGATTTGCAGCTAAGCTCCGATATCTCGCCCTCGTACGGGTTGCAAGACGGGGTCCTGAGATTTCTTGAGCTGCTTACATCAGATGTCATGATGGAGTCGAGCGATGCCAGATATAACGATACGAGAACCTGACAAGGTCGACATTGAACAGTCCGAGTTGAATGCAGGAAAATGAGAAGCAACAGCTAGACTTCATCAGTGGATTTTCCCCGCGCGTTTCTCGGAAGCATGGGCTGCTACTCCCGTCCCCGCAGTACCATATGAGCAGGGATGTTTAAGGGATGCGGCTTGGCTGCGCCCTCGATGGCAGATGCAAGACCGACGTAATTCTGTCCGGGGTAGTCGCTAGCTAGTGACCTATTCCTGCGGAAGTCACCAGATGACTGTTTCAATTCGATGGGATTCTGGATCTCAGCATCGACTGGAAGCTTGTCCTGAATCCGGGCGCAATGCCAGTGCCACACTCAGCTGCAGTCACAATTGGTTCAATAACGCGGGGCATCTGACACCCCGCCTTTCCCCAGTTTCGGACTGATTTCTTTTAATGATCCATGCCCCTGCCCGGACGAATTTTGCTTCGTGCACCATGCCTGATGGAGACATCAAGCCGCATAGCTGCTGGGCTCGAGTTGAAAGGCATCGTTGCGGCGTAGACCCAGCCCATCGCCGTAAAGAGACTTGACCACATGTTGGAACGGATCGAATTGAAGTGACGCGCGAGCAGGTGAGAGGTGAATGCAGATACACATAACATGGAAAAAGACCAGTCCGCCGTTGCTAGTAAATATAATATGTAATTGCAGACATCATTGTGGCTTTCTACTTCCATTAACTCAAACACCAAGATTGATATCAAACATTGCTCGAAGGAAAGATTTCGCAATATGTTGGCTCTCGCACTTTTCACATTGTTGCTAGGCTTAGCGATTCAGAAGATATTGCAGATAGGGAAGCGAGATCCATGCATGCCACCTGGCCCTCCGACCACGCCAATCCTCGGAAATGCTCATCAAATACCAGTTACTGGGTTCTTCAAGCAGTCAGCATATGTCCATCTTCCTGCGTCTATCTACGTCTATCTCGTGATTCGGCGGATATTCGGAGAACGCTGGCTAATGACGTCTAAGCAGAATGCGTGAGTGGGCTGATCGATATGGATCTGTTTTCTCCTTGAAAGTCGGACCATCGTCCATCATCGTGCTTTGCGACCGCGAGGCTATTCACAAGCTTTTAGTTGAGAAGGGCAGCGTCTACTCCGACAGACCTCCTAGCTATGTCGGCCGGTTGCTGACGAGGGGCGACCATCTCGCCCTCGAGCAAATGGATAGTACATGGCGAGACAAGCGCAAGGTCATCTCCCACAATTTCTCTCCTAAGAGACTTGACGAGCAGCACTTTAGAGTTCAGGAGGCAGAGTAAGCTGAAGCCCCTGCTCTGGATTGTATGGCTAGCATCAGCTGACAATTGAGTCTTGAAGAGCTACCGTCTTAATGACAAATCTCCTGGATAGTCCAGATGGTTTCTACAACCATATTCGCAGGTACACGGCGTCCGTAGTTACGTCCATCACCTACGGCTTCAGGGCGGCCAGCTTCGAGTCATTCTGGGGACATGTAAGCACATTTAACACGATCCTAACAGCTTTCGTGATTTGTTGGAGGCGCTTTGGGTTGACACACTTCACAGGGGGTTTACGATGTCATGACCAAGGTATGGTGCTCTTCTTCGTACACGGTGATAGTTCGGCCTAATGAGGAAATATGCTAAGAAGCCGGTTGGCAATGCAGTGGACAGCTTCCATGGAGCCGGGAGCTAACCCCCCGGTGGACGTCTTCACCTTCCTTCGACATATTCCCGCATCTTTCGCATACTGGAAGCGCCGCGCGATTGACGCTGGGAAAACAATGGACGAAACTTGGTCAACGGCACGCCGGCTGGTCGAAGAGCGGCGAGCTCATGGAGAAAAACGTAACTGCATTATCGACGGCCTGCTCGACGAGTACGAGCAGAAGGGTTGGCCGGCCTCTATAAGCCAGCATGCTTTTACGAATCTTATGGGTGAGATTATCGAGGGCGGCGCCGACACCACTGCGGCGCAGCTCCTCACGCTGATTCTCGCCTTTGCCCTCCATCCCGAAATTCAGCGGAAGGCACAAGTCGAGATCGATGAGGTTTGCGGAAGTGAGCGATCCCCACGATGGGACGACTTTCAGAAGATGCCCTATATCAATTGCATTGTCAAGGAAGGGATGCGATGGCGCCCAGTGTAGGTCTTTTCTGTCAGCAGCGATTCGTGGTACAGAAGCTTACTCGCAGCCAACAGTGCCGTGACGGCTTTGCCGCACAAAACTCGCCAGAGTGAGTAGATATCCACCACTATGAGCATTTACGTTCCCTTTGGCAGTCCCTATTTTGATGATCAATACATCGCAGATGACGAGTACAACGGCATGTTCATACCAAAAGACTCTACAGTCTTCATCGCAACGTGGGCTCTACACCATACCGACGCAAATTACCCCAGTCATGATACGTTCAACCCAGATCGCTACTTGAAGCACCCCAAGCTGGCCAACGACTATGCCGGTAGCCCTGAGTGGAGCAACCGAGACCATTACAACTACGGCGCCGGTCGTCGGATTTGTCCCGGCATTCATCTCGCTGAGCGCAACATGTGGCGCATCGCGGCTAAGTTATTGTGGGCATTTGACTTCGCAGAGCCCCTTGATCCAGAGACGGGCAAAGTTACGCCCTTGGACGCGAATGCGTACAACCCTGGGATTCTACAAGCGCCTTTGGAGTTTAAGGCCCGTATCACGCCGAGGAGTGAAGCACACGCCGCTACAATCAGAAGAGAGCACACAGACGCCGAAGGGTTCTTGGCTCAGTACGCTTGAGGCTTTTGATCAGATCAGATCGATTATTTGTGGAGGAACGGATGGCTCAATCAAAGTTCCCTATCGATTGCCCCATTGATGTGTTGGTATTTGCGATGACGACGTGTCTTAAGGAACCAGGCTTTCTCTTAAGACGGTATCCCTCTATGTGCCGTTTCTCTTCCAGGCAAATAGGGAATTACGAAAGAAGGCTATGAGTTTAGAAACATTTAGCCACCGGACGGACCTTTTATTTTGAATGGCATGTAGCTTAAACTGCAATCATCCATCCTCCATGCCTTGACCCGGACTAATTCCATATAGCTAGCCGAGCTATTATCGCTCATTCTCCGAGTAGGATACATATTTGAAGTCTATACCCAACTGACAGTTGTTGTCGACAGGCTTTGTTGCATCTCCTCATTAATCACATTCCTCACACGATGCTTGCAGCGCCAATTGACAAGCGGGTCTCGGCCCCAATGCAGATCATTGTCGTCGTCATCAGCTACACCATCTGGGTCTCCTTACTCGTTTACGGGCTATATCTACAAAAGAAGGAGAAGACGTGGTTTTATGTGATCATTGCTTTTGCTGCGGGGTTTGGTGGGATATTTGAGCCGATTTACGACAATGCGCTGATGCTCTACTTCTACGGCCCCGGCCAGTGGACAGCCTTCACCTCAATGGGCGTGCCGCAACCCGTGTGGGTGTACAGTGGCTACGCAACTCTCTACGGCACCGTCTCCGTCTTTTTAAACCGACAAATTGTCAGCGGCATCACACGTCGCATCTTCTTTCGGTACGCCGTCATCGAGCTCGCAAGCTCGTGCCTCTTCGAGATTATTGTCATCAATGGCGGTGTCTACGAGTACTGGGGACCCCATGTGCTCCGCATCTTCAAGTACCCCATTGTCATTGGCATCCTGGAAACCGTCCAAGTCATGTTCTACAGCGTTGCTGTCGCCAACCTGCGCGCCAGGACTGATCGGGCCGTCTACCACTTCTTTGGAGCGCTGCTCATATTTCCCGTTACCTTCATGGCTGCGAACATCGGCGTCGGAGCGCCACTGATCATAAGCCTTCATTCATCTATCCAAACTGAGGCCTTAGTCACATTGGGCACAATGGCATCCATGTTGGGCTCCGTTATCGCTATCCTGGTTCTCCCAGCTATGATCCCTGGAATTGAGGAGGGAGTAAAACTACCAACACACCTGTCGGAATCCAATACCCATATCGAGGCTTAGGCAATAACAGGAAAGGATGCGAGGTGGACATTCGGATGACAGGGATGGCCAAATGAAGACAAACTTTGGTTCATAGAAGTGGATTGCGGGAAGCGGAGAGTGAAGGCAAAAAGAGGGAATTCACAAGAGTGGCATTGGAAGAATATGGCGTGAGAGGAGGTCAAAAGTCCAACGGCGGACGGTGTCCAGCATCCTATGAGATATTTATGCGTTGAGCATTGCCGCTTTTAAGTAAGTTATATACACAAGCTACCAACAATCGCCACACAAACCTCTCTCCTGGTCACAAAATTGCAGTCGCAAGTTACTTCATTTACTCCCACACGCTTGTCATAAACTCATGTCCCTTGAACGTTGAGCGAACTTTTCGTTTGCTTCAGGACCATTTCAGCCTATTTGGGGATCTGTGCATGTATGGGTGAACTATCTGGCTGGGAAGAAAGATAAGTGTTGTATGATCAATTTGTTTAATCAAGTAATAGCACTCAACCCGTGCCTTTACACCTTTGTTCATTAAAAGCTCCCACGGAAAGATAGTTGCATATTGCTAGACCATGTCCTACTTTTCGAGGTCCTATGGTCTATTACGTAGCCGGAGCCACTCCAATGGTCAGGCCTCCATCAACGGCGAGCACTTGTCCTGTCATCCACTGAGACTCAGGCTTACACAAGAACACCACGGCGTCGGCGATGTCCTCGGCTGTCCCCAGCCTCGGCCACGGTGTAGCCTTGCGCATCAATTCGTGAATCTCAGTGTCTTCGAGATTGCCCCTCGCCAAACCTGTCGCAACGACTCCGGGAGCCACGCAGTTAACATTGATGAAGTCCCTAGCGTGGTCCAGCGCTGCTGCTCGTGTCATGTGGTTGACAGACGCCTTGGTCGCCGAGTAGGCGACTTCCCCTGGGAAGCCCACCACACCGGCACACGACGAGATGTTGACGATGCGCCCCCGACTCCCCCATTTCGAGTCGTAGGTCTGTTGGAGAAACTCGCGGATGGCGTGACGGCTCATCTTGGCCGTGCCGAGGGTGTTGACAGCCGTCATCTTGGCCCAAAGCTCGTCGGTTTCCTCAATGAATAGATGGAACGGAGCCCAATACCCCGCACAGTTGACCAGAATGTCGAGACGGCCATATTCCTAATGTCTTTGTTAGCCAATCTCTCTCATCGAGGGTTTATTTTCCCTCTGTTATTGGTCTCTGGGACAAGTGTTTCCACTAACCTGTCTTATCCTGTTAAATAACGCTTCAATGGCTTCGCCGTCGGTGATGTCAGCCTTGAAGAAGAAGGCGTTGCCGCCTGATTCCGATATGACCTGTGTTGTTGTTTTCTCCAAATCTGTCTCGTAGCCCTTGGCGTTAGGTTGCTCCTGGAGGTCGACGGAGACTATTTTGACGCCCAAGCAAGCCAGCTTAATGGCAATGGCTCGCCCGACTTTGTACGCGGTGTGGTTAGCTCGCCTCACCATCACTTGCGCGGAATACTATTTGATAGCTTACTGCCTGATGAAGACCCAGTCACTAGAGCTACTTTAGCCGCCAGTGGTCCTGACATGGTTGTATTTTAAATTGGAAATGATTTGAATATAATAAATTCGAGTGTATTATGCAGACATGCAAAGTGCAAGGCTGTGATGAGGGAACGGGTGTGAATTGATACAGCGGTCAGCTCGTCATTCGTTCACGCCTCTTTTGCTCTCTGTCTGGTAAACCGGCAGGCAAACACCCTCGCAGTTCGTAGGATCTGATCAAACCGTGAAGAGGCACGTCATAAATTTCAGTATTCCCGATTTTATTCCACCTAGCGACGCATCTTCGGACTCATTTCTCCCACTGTTCATGCCAAGTTTGGGGTAGATGGCCCGGTAATTCGCCCGGGGTGGTCACGGCACAATTAAGCGACCTCGGGACTTGTACGCCACTCCCGCCTAGGTGCCAATCTAACGATCACCAAGTTCGCCTTATAGGTTTGATGCGCGGATTGATTGTCGCGGGTGCAGTGCAACAGACGCTGCTTCACTCATCAAATCGGTGGACAAGCATCACGTGCGTTGAATATCATGTTTGCCAGAAGGGCTTACTGTGTTACGGGGGCTGCATCAGTAAGTTCTGTTTGGCCGTTGGTGTTCCGCCGTCTGCGTTTCGGCTGCAGATTCCGTCGTCAAGAGTGAGTGCTGACTTGGATGAGCCATTAGGGCATTGGTAGAGCAACCGCGATACTTCTCGCCGAAAGAGGCGCTGCCGCTCTAGCAATCAGTGATATGGATGAGACAGGGCTGGCTAGGACAGCCGCGGAATGTTAGTTGCGGGCCAGCTCCGACGCGCTTCTTCCGCATTCGTACATTTCTGCAGTGGCTAACTAAGACGACGAGTGGCACAGGCGAGAAGTTCGGCACGAAAACCATGACCGCCAGGGTCAATGTACGGAACGACGATGAGGTCAGGTCCTCTATAAAAAAAGCTTACAGCATGTTTGGCAGGCTCGATGGAGCAGCAAACGTTGCCGGCGTGGCTGGCGGAACCGGTGATACCGTCATTGAGACAATTGTATGAATTCTCCGACTCCATGTATCTCTTTGATTGACTTGTAGTCTGAGGACTTTGGCAATATGTATTGACGATAGAGCGGTATTCATAGTCACAAGAGGACTGGGACCACACCATCGGAGTCAATCTCAACGGGGTCCTCAATTGTATGCGGGCTCAGTTACCGGTCTTGTCCAAACCTGGCGGGTCCATAGTCAACGTTTCGAGCACGTCGGGACGTCGAGGTCTACCACATAGCGCAGCATACGCCAGCAGCAAGTTCGGAGTTATCGGATTGACGGAGTCGGCCGCTGGCGAGTACGCCAAGACCGGCATCCGAATCAACAGCCTACTGCCGTAAGTACGGCACACCTGTGCCCAAACTCCGGACAGCTGTGAAAGAGCTTGACTAAGCTTTGAGAACTTCAGAGGGCCGATCGACACCAAGATCTTTCGCGACGGCGAAGCCAAGGGACTTTTCGACGCGGATGCCCTCTCCAAGGACACGCTGATGCGCCGCATGGGTCGCGCCGACGAGGTGGCAAAGGTCATTTGCTTTCTTCTCAGTGATGAAGCTTCCTTTGTGACTGGAGGTGAGACTGGTGCCAAAGTTTCGTAAGATGCCAATTGCTGACATGCTTCAACCTTGTTCGCAGCACACTGGAATGTTGATGGAGGTTACCTTGCCTGTTGAGAACGAAAAGTGGTTGCGTACGTAACCTTACGACACGAGGTTTTGCTGAAGAATTGGTATTTCGTCTCCACTTAAACTAGCAGTTTTACCTCAACTCACTATACGTTTTCTATTAAACATATATAATGCTACTTACTTTAGTCTCTATTAGAGCTTTATACTATAATCTAAATAATTATATAGTCTTAGGAGACTATATAACTATCAACATATGTAGTAATAACCATCCTCGTTTAGCAAATTTCAGATCCTCTAATTCAACTTAGTTGCTTTCAAGGGATCCAGCGAGCTAGTAAAGTCAGCTTGTTTAGTGGCGTTGAGAACGAAAAGTGGTTGCGTACGTAACCTTACGACACGAGGTTTTGCTGAAGAATTAGTATTTCGTCTCCACTTAAACTAGCAGTTTTACCTCAACTCACTATACGTTTTCTATTAAATATATATAATACTACTTACTTTAGTCTCTATCGGAGCCTCGTACTACAATCTAAATAATTATATAGTCTCAGGAGACTATATAACTATTAACATATATAGTGATAACTATCCTCGTTCAGCAAATTTCAGATCCTCTAATTCAACTTAGTTACCTTCAAGGGATCCAGCGAGCTGGTAAAGTCAGCTTGTTTGGTGGCCATGTCTGTCGGGAAGCTGAGATGCTCGTGAATCCACTTCCACTGCCCTTCACTGTTCTTCCTCGCGATGCCCGTCCGCCTGAAGGCTGTATCGAATGGGACGCCGCCGGCAGTACCCCAGGTGTGCTGAATCATCGTAGAATAGGCGTATTCTTCAGACAGAGCCGTGATTTCGATGTCCTTGTATTCCATCTGACCATCGTTCCAGTAGGGGAAGACGGAGTCGTAGTGCTCCTTGAAACTCCCGCGAACGGTATTCCCAAACACGTCGTAGCTCACCATGTCGTCAAAGTCGTAGAAGCGCCGGGCGCCGGGCATGCCGTGATGGTAGTCCTCCCGGGATTCGTGATTCCAGTAGTGCAGCCAACCACGGTACAGCTGATCCATGACCTCCTGCTCCTCCTTCGCCAGATGTGGTTTGTGGTACTGGGTTGTGGAATTGGGTCAATATTTCGAAACATTCTGCCAAAAAGGTGGGTTTACCTTGCTGGCAGGCATCTGGAGAAAGATGAACTGCTGCTTAGCGTCGGCATATTGGCCCTTTGTAATTATTCAACCTTGATGTTCTGAGATTGGCATTAATTGGGGCGCAGCAGCTTACATCATCCTTGACGAAGCCGTTGCTGTCCATGTTTGATGCGATGGTGGTGTTGAATGTACAGATGGACGAGAAGGTGAAGCCCGAGGTTTAAAGTCGCTCGCGCTCTCAAAGCCGCGAACCTCTATGATTTCGGGGGTCTTTATGGCTCGGCATTCGTAGCGGATGAGTCGTCTTTTTCGCGTCCCAAAAGTGCTAAATTAGTCCGTCCGCGCGGGGTGGGTTGGTACTCCGGCCACGTGTGGAGCCCCCGCGCAAGAGGGTAGCTTATCTGGCAGCAAGTTTGAGATAATGCATCCAGTATACTTGTAGGGGTTGGAAAAGTTTGTTCTTGACATTTTGTTGAAAGTCTTGGATGCTAAGCATCGCTCTCGAGTCTTACGAGTATGGGAGCGGACAAGGACAACAAGAGGTGCAATGAGAATAAAGTGGATGACGACGATGAGGACGACGACGATAGCGTCAATGATAGGAGCGACTGCGATAATCAATACTAGTAAAATAGAACAGAACATAGGACATAAGTCTCGGATAGCATAGTTTAGTTGTCCTAGAAGACAGACACAACCTTTCACTTAGTTATTATGAAGTCAAAATGCCGCTGAAAGCTGAAGCTTTGATTACAGTCGAGGTGAATCGAAAGTAGTTTAGCAGCCACGATGTACCAGCAGTCTGCGCAGACCTAAGCTTGGAGAAGAGCAAGGCAAATCACAATGCTAACCAGAGTGTTCTAAAATGAAACTTCTGTACGATAGCATTGGGCACTGTGAGCTGTTAAAATATGTGTTCCTAGTTGGAACTTTCATGAACATTTATAGTCTTCTTGATTAACCCCATCGGGTTTGTTTGTCACCCTTTCGGCCGAATCATATCAATTACGCCTCCCTCACCGCTTCGGTCTGGCATCTTGTTCTTACTTACCTCCATGTATGTCCTTGTCCTCTATCATGGTCAACTTTCACCCGGAAAATATTTAACTGGCTTCTTTTCCCCCCTTTTATCCATCAAGCTTGGGTACCAATCCCTTCCTTCGGAATTGTCACCTCAACATAAAAGACGCTAGTCATTGCACTCAATATTTGGATGTCTTCCATCACTTATCGTCACCAGACCGCCCCTCCCTCAACAACTCGTCGAGCATCTCTTTATTCTACAGCCAGAATCTCCCATCGGCGGCTCGTTGACATGGAACACACCAAAGCGCCTGCCGCTATCGCAAAATATGCTAAGGGTCAGCAGATGGTGCTTCGACCATTCCTGAATGCAGGCGCCCCCCATACTACCGGCATGTACCACGGACCGCAAGGAACCAATTCAAGAGGCCGCACATTTGACGATTACGTTGCTGAGCACCCTATGAATTTGGATCTAAACACATTCAATGGTTTCGATGACAAGGAAATGGCCGTGCTTGAAGTTGTCGACACACTTTCTGGCGGAATGGCCTATGGTAGACAAATCATCCTCTGCAAGGCTATCGCGACGCCGGTTTCCAATGAGAGGCTTTCGCGCATGCCAATCTTCGCTGAAAAGCACCAGTACGTCGTGGCTGTGGCCGAAGACGCAGCCTTGGATGATGATCCATTCTGGGCCGACAACCATCTGTGCCGCAAGGTTGCCAGGCTTGAAGAACTTCACAAGCGCACGAAAACCGGTCTGGGAACCATCCATCCGGACTACTACGGCACGTGGATCTTAGAAACCAATGACAACGCGGAAGAATTCCCCGAGGGAAGGAGATATGTCGGCATCATTCTCATGGAACATCTGGAGGGCCGCACCATCGAGGAGCTATGCACCCGCGAGCCAGCACCCAAAGAAGAAGTTGGTGATCTTATCGCTCCTTCTGTCCCGACCACAATTCTTGCAGCTGACGGAACCGAGCACATACTCGACGTTACACGTACCGAAGTCCGCAATCATATCGTAAAGCAAATTATGCACGGTACTGTCAACATGTTACATATCGGTATACACTGGCACGTAGATGCTGCCGACGTTTTGGTGGTTTCCCGCCGCGGAGGTGAGATACTGGATAAGCCTCAAGCTGTAATGCTTGAACTTCTGGTCGGCAATAGGTGGTCTGCGCGTTGGGATGAAAGGTTCTTCGACAACTCGGATGATTCATACCAGCGGCTCACTTGGCCCCTTCATCCATTTGACAGGTTCACCCACAACGACTTCGAGGACTTTGACGGCTGGTACGATACAAATTGGCGAGCGGAGAACAGAGTCAGATTCGATGCGTGGATGTTGAAACAGTTTGGGCTTTTGAACGAGCCCCTTCACCTTCGCCGCTACTCTTCCTGGGACGAAATCGCACCCCGCACGAAATTCAGCCTCTGGCGTTTATTCAGGGCTTTGAATCTCATCGCGAATCAACAAGCCCGAGACTTTGTTATCCATTCCCTCCCTCCTATCCCGCAAATGGACACCCATCATACGTTGGTTTTGGGACCGCGGTCCAGGATCAACTTGGCTATAAGTCAGACACAACCTGTCATCGGCAATTCACAGGCCATGGCACCTACGCGCACAGTCAAAATTCAACCTCCAGATGACGCAACGTATTTGAGATCCTTCGTTCAGACGAGCTTCGAAGAGAAAGCCAAGCAGGCTGTTGACCAAATGCTTCTAGACCACCCGAGACTGGCCGGCGCGACCTCGGAGTATGCCGACAGCTCTTCTGATGAATCTGAATCGGATCATGAATGGCATTCTGAGCCAAGCGAGATTAGTGAGATGGAAGAAGATGACTAGAAAGGGGATGAAGATGAGGAAAAGCAAGACAGTGGACATTAGTAGAAGGAGAGTAGAGGCGAAAAGAGGGCAGCGACGAGAATGGTATCTGGTCATCTGGGCCTGGCACGGGCAGATCTAAGAGCATTGGCGGCATGCATATCAACGCGGACACAGGTAGAGCAGGAGGCAGATGAGGGAAGAGAATGGGAACTATGGGAACTGGCACAGGCAATGTCACGGACACAACTGAGAGAATGGGTACAGACACGGGAAGACACAAAGACACATCAACAGGCAGAAGCAGAGGCAAGGCACGCCTGATCGTATGAAGAGATATCGTTTCATCTTGTAAGAAGATTCAAACCAGACGAACAGCAGAACCTGGAAGTCGAGAATGCTGGCGGGAAGCTATTCTGATGATTTACACGAGCGGAGCCAGTGTATGTGGGCGGATCTTTGGACTATGCCAGTCAGAACGGGAGTTGGCTTGTCCCAAGTCTTTTCAGTTTTCTCAGATCGCGTTTGATATTACCGTTCCGTTTTCACACGGCTTCCTACATTTTCTGAACAATGCATAAGTTGAAATCAGACACTCCTGGCTTAGCGTGACAAGACATGTACACATGCGTTTCTTTGGCATCATCCCCCCTCCCCCAAAAGATAGGTTCTTTCGTTCAGATTTGAGCGCCAAATGTTTGATGTGATACACTTTGCGAGGGTATGAGAAGGCTTGAGCTGAAACTGTGCCTCGTGCAGCGTAACTTTCAACGCCTACAAGTCGAAGGTCAGTCAAGGCCAGCGCCAATAGTGAAGATATTGGGCTCCATAGGGCAGGAAATAAGTGATGGGTATGAGCTAGCTTGATGCATTGCATGGACCATGTATTGTAGCTCGTAGTATTTGCCACTGAACTCTGAGCCATGTGCCCGTCGATAGACCACAATCACCAGCACCCTCCTGAACCTTTGAACACACATGCGTGAGAGGGCCCATCGGTCGGCCTGCGATTGGTCGCTCCGCCTTGGCTGTTCGATTCTCCGGGCCCGCCCCGATGCCCAAAGTCCCCGCATGACTTGGTCCCCATCTACCCCAGGAAATGCAACATCAACGGGGTGGGAGGTCCTCAAATTGCTACTTATGGGTCGCAGAGGCCTCGGAATGGAAGGAAGAATATTATAAATGGTTGTAAACTTTATTAATGCAAGCCCGTGACCATATTTAATAGAACGCATTGTCTACAGCAACCTTTGTTCCTACTAGCGCCTCGCTCAAACTCCTTTGCCCAATCTCGAATCTATTTCTTCAGCATGTCGATCACCATGTCTACTCAAAAGGAAAGCACATTAGTTGAACACGAAGATCATCCGACCATCGTCAAACGCGACGCGCAGGAAGTGAAGGAGGAATCCCTGCAAGACACTGGCCGGCTCCGCGCGTCTAAGAGTCTTGTTCGGAAGCTAGACATGACTCTGATGCCCATCATATGGATCATGTACCTCTTCAACTACCTGGACCGCACGGCAATCGCGTAAGAAATTGACCCGATTATTCAAGAACTCGCTAAATAACTAGCTCGAAATCCATAGACAAGCCAGACTCAACACGATCATGGAAGATTTGAGTCTGACCGGGGAGGAATTTAGCACAACTGTGTCTCTCCTAAACGTGGGGTATGTGAATTCTTCGTCGCATGAACTAGTCTCAGTTACAATAATGCGCTAACAATCAGCTTGCGCCCAGGTACATGATCATGCAAATCCCGAGTAATATGCTTCTCACAAGAGTCCGGCCATCTCTCTACCTTCCATTTTGGGCCTGCGTCTGGTCTGCCGTTTCTGCTGCAACAGCGGGAGTACAGAATTTCAACCAACTCTTAGCCGTGCGATGTATTCTCGGGATTGCTGAGGCACCCTTTTTCCCTGGGGTCTACTACCTGCTGTCCTGTTGGTACACAAAGCGAGAGCTGGGCCTCCGAATGGCCATACTGTACTCTGGCCTCGTCATTGCCACTGCGTTCTCTGGGCTGATTGCTGCCGGAGTATTTTCTGGACTTGACCAAGTCCGAGGTCTTGCTGGATGGAGGGTAAGAGATCCCTGCAGAGCTAGGCATTGTTCATTTTCTTCCTACTGACATTACAATACTGAAGTGGCTATACATCATTGTGGGCGCTGTAAACTTCTTGTTTGCGCTTGTCGCTTCGTCCTGCTTCCTGACTTCCCCGAATCAAGCACTGGCAGCCAGAAATGGTTGTTAACCGATAGCGAACGCCAAGTCGCTCTTGCAAGGATACGCTCCGACAGTGTTGCTCAAGAGAGCAATCGGTCTGTGTGGTGGGGACTGCGGCGAGCGGTAACGGATTATCGTACTTGGGTCTTCGTATGTGTACCCTTTCTTCAATTACAGGTGATGATCTGCTTGAGACTTTATGACGCCGCACTTCTCTTATACTCGAAGTCAGTAAGGTTGCAAATAATGGTGAACTACCGGCTTACTTTTGACCGACAGATTTTCATGCTGATCTCCAATCATGCAGCATACGGGTTCAACTACTTTTATCCCTCTATTGTAAAGGGCTTCGGATTAGGCTCCAACATAACCACTCTTCTCTGTACTTCGCCGCCGTTTCTGATTGGGGCTTTTCTCTCTATCGTCGTCTCCCGGTCTAGCGATAAGCGAAACGAGCGGTCTTTGCACATAGCTGTTCCCATGCTGGTGTCCATTGTTGGCTTCATTATCTCGGCAGTGACCGTCAACGGGCCAGCGCGATACACAGCTTCGTTCCTTTACGTCACTGGATGCTTTGCAGCCAATGGGCTCATATACTCATGGGCTGCCGGGGTTCTAAACCAAACACCTGAGAAGAAAGCAGTCGCTACGAGCATGATTAATGTCTTAGCGCAGCTTGGAAATATTGCGAGCCCCTATTTCTTTCGGGAGAAGGACGAGCCTCGTTACTTGTTGGCAATGATTTTGTTGATGGTCTTCGCCGCATTAAGCGCTGCGGCTTGCATCTTCTTGAAGTGGGACCTCAGACGAGCAAACCGGAAGCTTGCAGCAACTGCTGTGGTCGGGACGAACCCGAAGTTGTTCACAACTTGACCAAGTGTGTTGAAACGTGCGAGGGTCTTGCCTGTCCTCCCTTGGGCTTCTGCGGTACTCCAGGGTGGCAATGAAACTCATAGATATCCAGCAGCAGCAAGCTCCCTGGGGCATGTAGATAGACAATAATGTGCCAAAGCCATCACTGCGTTATGGGTTCTTGTACCGATCCAACATGAACATTATTCACCAGTAAGTCCACCATGGAAGCACACCGCTGCTTTGACAGATTATTATCTTGCATCCCATCAGCAAAGTTACAAGTGGCAATCGTTACCGCAATATTTAGCCGCACGACCGATATTTCGTGCTGGGCCCCCACGATTAAGAACCAACAGCAGCGCTCGAGAGGTTCAGCGGTGTTTGAGCATGTTGGGATTCCAGCATCAATCTGCGAAGACCAACAGCGATGTCTCTCGCTGTCGGACGCCGACGCGAGACTGACGGGATTTTATCCTTGTATTCACATATGCAACAAGTACTAAAAATGTTGGTCCGGCCAATCAAGTGCGCCAAGGTTGTCGGGATTCTTCCTCCATCGGACCGCTCCCGAGACGGAGATTTGGGTAGTAGACCCCGCACTCAGACATCAAAATTGCCCTATTGATGCTTCTTGCCATTGAATATTGTCGCATCATTCTGATCAAGAAGCTCTCGCCGAGTCTCCGAAATTACGACTCATCAGAATTGGTCACGTCAAAATTCCTCTATTGATGCTTCGTGCCATGGAAAGTCTCCGAAATCACGAGTCATCCGAATTGGTCACGTCTACTGCCACGCCCAATGGCACGGTCGACATCATTCTCACCGGCGGCTTGTTCCACGCCGGACATGCTCCCTGAAGGGAGTAACCTACGAATCTTTGCTTGCGAAAGATGTGCACGCAGAAAACAGCGATGTGATAGGAGTTTGCCTGCTTGTGCGGCATGCCGTACTTCTGGGGCGACTTGCACTCGTTCAGAAAAGGAAGACCGCGTTGTTCAAGGCAAGGACCGAGAAATCACCCGCAAGGGGTTCGTAACAATACTTCTGGAGCGCATTGCCACACTGGAGCATCAGATCGCCCTACAGGGCACAGATGGTTATGACAGTGACGCCTCCGGAGGTTTACCTGCTGTGAGCGCTGCTACGGAGCGATCTGCAGACACCCCGAGAATGTATTCGCCGCCCTCAGCTGAGGCATCAGCCAGGGTCACGATGCCAACGGTTTCTGCGACCTCGGGGTTGCAAGAATCTGAAAGTTCTGGCATGGATATTTCTTTTCTTTCTCTGGGCGCCATGGCAGAGCCTCATACTCGCGAGGGAGAGTTTTTGAAGCAGCTTTCGGTATCACGTCTCGTGGCCAGCGTTACTGAGACCTATGGTGGCGATCCGGAAACTACTTCGCAAGCTGACGCCCTCTGGAACGGTATATCTCGCTACATACGACTTCCAACAGGCGCTCCAAGTCGAATACATCTTTCTGGGGAAGAAGCCAACAAAGCTTTGGATACATACCTAGAGATTGTTGATTTCCGGTTTCCAAGGTTGCCAGTGGATAAGGTTCGGTCAGGAATTGAGGCCATATCAGCTCCCGCGGAAGAGAAGTACCAAGACATACTATCCAAACATCCCGCTAACGTCTTTATGGCGTATGCCGTCATCGCTACTGTACCGCTTGTGAGCGATGAGTATCCCATTGCACAGGGTTCTTGGGTTTCAGTTCACCTTTTGTCCCAGTCGTTGAAGATTCTGGACCAAGTGTTTCACCAGGAAGATGGTGTAGACATCATCCAGTGCCTGCGGATGTTAGTCATCTTATCCATTCACTGTTCTGCTGCGGGTTCCGCATGGCACTTGATAGGGTTCGCTATGAATAAGTGCATCGCATTAGGCTACCATCGGGAAGACTCTAAAACACTCGGCGACATCTCGTCAGTGGAAATTCAACAAAGGCGCTGGGCATTTTGGGGATGCCATTTCCTCGACAGACTCATTTGTGCGGGGCTGGGGAGGCCTTTCTCGATTGACGAAAGAGACATCACGACACGTTTGCCGGACGAAGCTATTGGCAACGGGTACGCTTTGCGTCAACTGGAGGCTAACGATGATGGGCGCGAGGACCAAGGCTCCGAAGTTGACCGCCACCCTACCCTCAGCTCCAAGGATTTGTTACATAGCCATCTCTTCCGCTATGCGTCACTACTTTCTCATGTTGTGGATGGAAATTCCCACTGCGCGAATTCAACTGGTAGAGACTTCAAGTACCAAATCGGTCTCGCGTTGCAATGGAAAATGGACACGCCAGCCCCAATCAATAGTGCGACGAAAGAGATTTCTTTACACCAAACGTCGCTACTCAACACATTGACGTTAAGAATTTGCATCAATGAGGTTCTCAAGATATTTGACTTCAAGGCGGAAAGCGGCGGCGAGATCGTTGCGTTTGAGGATCAATGCCACGGCCTAAGCAGAAGGAAAGCACCGCAGGCGACTAAAACAGGCTGCCCTGCGGAAAATGGACACGCCAGCCCTAATCAATAGTGCGACGAAAGAGATTTCTTTACACCAAACGTCGCTACTTAACACATTGACGTTAAGAATTTGCATCAATGAGGTTCTCAAGATATTTGACTTTAAGGCGGAAAGCGGCGGTGAGATCGTTGCGTTTGAGGATTAATGCTATGGCCTAAGCAGAAGGAAAGCACCGCAGGCGACTAAAACAGGCTGCCCTGCTATTTTGTGAAGAATTCTTTTATGAATTTTTATATAACTAGGGATATATAAGAGGTCCCCCTTACTCTAACTACCCCCTATATATCTAACTACTTTTATTAACTACTACTCTATTAAATTATAGTATTACTTTAAGTTCTACTAATAAACTCTCTTATTTTAAATAGTTTAATTAGTTTATTTTATAATATTAGTTATTAGTTATTTTATTATTTTTAAATACTTTAGTAATATCTTTAAACTTATTAAATATTTTAAGAAGAGATAGATTATTATAACTATATTAGTAGAGGATAATATATATTAGTAAGTAATAGAAGAATAATACTTCTTTAAATTTATTATAGTTCTAAGGGAAAGAATATTTATTTTAAAACTTATAGATATTATACTTTTTTTCTCTAATAAGCTAAGTAAAGCTATTACTACTCTTAAAGTAATTATAGAAGTAGTAAATATAATATTACTTTAGTATTTTAGTATAATAGGTTATAATAGTATAAAGAGGGAGATACTTATTATTATAACTTATAAATAAAGATAATAGCTGAATAACCTATTTAGGCGTTAAGCAGTTAAAATAAGATATTTATACTATAGGATTATAAGAATAGTAGAGACTTACTTAGTATAGAAGAACTATAGTATAAGTTATATAATAATAAGATAAAGAAATAATTAGTAGAGTATAAGAAGAAATACTTAGTAATTAGTTAGTAGTACTAACTAATTATAATTACCTATATATTTAAGTGATTACTCTTAAGTAGACTAAGAATACTATTTAAAACTTATATATAAAATAACTTAGGCTTAGCTTATAGTTAGACTTCTATAGCTTTTTAGTAATTAACTTAGTATTTATCCTTAAGATACTCTTAGTTTATTTTTACTATAAGTTACTTATTAAGTTTAAAACTAATTACTTTAGCCTTTAAAACCTAATTTACTATAAGTGATATATAACGTAGTGAAGGCGTTCACTACTTTTAGCGCAATAGGCGCCCTAACTATACTTAATATAATTAATATAGTTAGCGTATTAAACGTAGTAAAAGCCCCTAAAGCTTTTAAAGCGTTTAATATACTTAAAGCCTTAAATATAGTTAACCTTCTCAATATATATATTATTATAACTATATTACCTTATATAATATATATTAATTAGTAGTATAACCTTAATAGTTATTTATCTCCTTTAAATTAAAGAAGATAGTTAACCTTATATTAATAGTTAACTTTATTAAGTTTAATAACTAAGTTTTAATATATAGCTAATTCTATAAAGCTTAAATAATAATAATATTATATTAAACTCTTTTTCTAACTAAGAATATCTTAAAGAGATATAAAACCTTATTATTATACTTTAGATAATATTAACTAATCTTAAAGTAGTAGAAGACTTTAAAACTAAATTATTTAAACTTATTAGCTATATAATAATTATTAATTTCTAAGTTATTTATAAAAACTATTTAGAGAAGTTTTATAGAATACTTACTCTAACTAAATATTTATTACTTAACTTTAATATATAAGTTATAATTTTAGCTATAGCTTATAAAAGATTTAAATACTATATAATAAACTACTATAGATAAATCTAAACTATAAACCTAAAAAAAGAAACTTATATTAATATTATAAAACTTAAAAGTTAAATATTAAAAACTTGAATAGATAATCTTAATATATTTACTAACTTAATTAAATAATAATATTATTTTAATATACTATATTATATAAAATATATTAAAATTAAAAACACTTTAAAATAAAAACTTAACTTTACTTTACTTTTTAGTAATAATAGAAAGATAGGGGGTTATAAGACCCTAAATATTAGCTATATAGAGAAACTAAAAAGCTTAAAACCTTAATATTTAGTTAATATTTTATTTTAAAATTAAAAACTAATAGTAGTTTTATTAACTTTAGAGGAATATATTAACTTTAAATAAAGATTTTTAAATATTTTAAGATTTTTACTTCTAAAATTAGAAATATTAAGTAATTAATTATTAACGCCTAACTTAATTATTAAAACCTTAATTATATTATTAAAATAATTAATTATTATAATAGTAAATATTATTTATTATATAACTAAACTTCTTTTTAGCTAAAACTAAAATAATATATTAAAATTTAGTAATATATAAAATTATAATAATTAAAAATAGTTTTAATTTATTTATTTTAAACTTTAACTTACTTTATTAACTATATTAAAAAGAAAAAAGCTTATATTTAATAATAATATCTAAAAATAAACTAAAAATATAAAATAAATCTTTATTCTATAAAGAGATCTAAGTAATAATAATAATAGAAGTAATCTTAATAATAAAGAAAACTATAAAAATAAGAACTATAATAATAGAAAAAGTAATAGAAACTAAATAAACTACTACTTTTCTAAAACTTAATAAAAGTTTATTAAACTAAGATAGTTTAATAATAGAATATCTATTAACTATAACTTTTTATTTAAACTTATTACTTTATATAGAAACTATATTATTTATATTTTATTTAGCTCTCTTATAAATAATATAAGATATTTATTATTATAATTTAAAATAAATATAATTAAATTATTTAATTTACTTTTATATAATAATAAAATAGATAATATCTATATTAATAGAAGTTTTAAGATAGTTTATTAAAATATATATTATTTTATTAATATTATTAATAGCTATATTAAATTTAATAATAATAACTTAGTAATAGTAGTTTTAAACTTCTATTAAATATTATTTTACTATATATTAGATTAATATTATACTAACTTAATAACTAAAAAAAAGTTAGTTTTAAAAAACCTTTAAATTAGAGTAATATATTAAAAAGAATTACTACTTAAAAGATTTTATTTTTTATATAAACTTATTAAATTATAGTTATCTAAGGAATAATATACTTTAAGAGATATTTATAATTATTATAATATTTATTATTAGATAACTAAAGTAGCTTAACTTTATTATAATATAGAAGAGTTTAAAGTAAAGATATTATTTATAATATATAATAAGATAAATATTAAGCTTATTATAAGTATTTTAAAGCTTAATAAATTAATTAATTATAATAAATTTATAGCTAACTTATAAAGTATAATATTAAGTTAATATAAAATAATTACTAAAGAATTATAATATAACTTTTTATTATTAACTATTAGAAATAGATATATAAGGATAATATCTTTATATTTAATATTAAGAATAATACTTAAATCCTCTTTAAGCTATTATTCTTACTATTTAAAACTAAAAAAGTTTAAAGTTTTTAGTCTAATATTAACTAAAAGTATAAGAACTATTATAAATATCTTAATTAAACTATTATTAATTTATAATAATTTAGTATAACTTAAAAAGCTTTAAGTATAATTTAAATATAAATATTAACTTAATTATTATAATTAATATAGTTAATATCTAAAAGTATTAAAATATCTCTCTATATATATTACTTTTAAACTTAAGTAATAAATTAATAATATTAATAATAATAACTTATCTTATAATAATAATTATAATTATATCTAATACTATAAAGCTATTAATATTTTAGAAGTTTATAATAAAAACTTAGTTATTAGTATAAATAATAAAGATAAAAATAATTATAATACTAAAAGTATAAATTAAGCTAATATTCTATTCTAACTAAATAAAGATTATACTCTAAAGATATTAAGATATTTTCCTTATTATAATAATAAATACTCTCTCTTTAATATTACTTTATTTTTAAATTTTATATTAACTAACTTTAAAATCTATATATATAATATTTATTTATATAATATAAAGCTATACTTAGATTTTAATAGTATCTTCTTATATTAAACTCTCTTATTATTATAGCTAAATATTATTATAGTTAGTTTTATTAAGCTTTAATATTATAATAATACTTAATCTTATAAATATATTTATATTAAGATTATTATCTAAAATTTTTAAAATAAATTACTAATTATAATTTATATAAATATTAGTATAAATAGATTTATAATTAATAAAGCTTATCTCTATTAATTTTATATTATTATTAAGTAACCTAAAGTATTTAAACTATAAAGAATAAAAAGTATAAAGATTATTATATAAATTACTTTCTTAATATTTATTTATAGTTAGCTACTAAGTAGATATATAGTAACTATTAAACTATAAATAAGTACTTAGCTAGTATTATATCTTAATATTAGTTTACTTATAAAGTAAAACTTTAATATTCTAAATAATATTAATATTTTAAACTCTAAATTATATATTTATATTCTATTTTATAGTAATTTTTATATATTTTTATAGATTTATTCTAAAATATTAATAAAAACTTTTATTATATATACTATTATTAATATAGTAATATTACTATATAATTAAGTAATTCTATAAATTATTATACTAATAAGATTAAAATAAAATCCTTTTTATTTAACTTAAAATAAGAAAAGTATATATTTATATATATAAATACTTTACTATTTATTCCTATTATTAATAATACTCTTTACTTTTTAAAGATTAAATATAGAATAAAACTTAAAATATTATTACTATTTAAATCTAATAGCTTTATTAAACTATAAATTTATAATTATTTATAAACTACTATATTAATATTACTAAATAAATACTTAATATATTATTCTATTTTTTACTTTATAAATTAAAAACTAACTATTTTAGTCTAATTACTTAAATAGTTAGTTACTAAATAAAACTAATTTTTAGTTTTTAACTTTAGTAAATTATTTATAACTTAAAGTAATACTAAAAATAATTCTATATTAAAATAAAGAGATATTTATAAAAAAAACTATTAATATAAATAATAAAATAAGTATTATTAAACTAAAAAGCTTACTTATTATTATTATTAATAAAAGTATTTATATCTATAATTATAATAAAAAAGCTATATAATACCTTAAAGAAGTAATTTTATATTATTCTAAAATTTAAATTAATTAAAATCTAATTAATCTTCTAAAAAACTAATACTTATATATTAAACTTATTAATAGTTAGTAAAAGATAAATATAAAATAATATCTATACTTAATAAGTAAAGAAAATAAAAAACTAATAAATATTATTCTTAATAAACTATATATTTAAAACTAAATAAAATAGAGGAAATCTAAATTTATTTTATTTAGAGCTTTTATATTTATAATATAATATATTATTAATAATAAATATAAAAACTAAATAGTTATTAATTTATATATTTTAAATAAAATTATAATTCTAAATATATATTTAATACCTCTCTAATAAGATATTATTAAATACCTAAAAGGAAAAACTTAAATTATAGTTATTAATACTTAATTATTCTTTTATTAATTTCTTATTAAGAAGAAATATAGAGAATACTTTATAATTATTAATTATTAAAGTTAAAAATAATTAAAAGTTATATTTATAAGTTTTTATAACTTTCTAATATATATTTAATATATTATAAATAAGTTTTTATAGCTTTATAAAAAGTTTATATATATTTTTATTAATAATATTATAATAATATTAATTAATTTTAAAAGCTATTTAAGATATCTTAATATTATCTTTAAACTATTTTTAGATATTAATTTATTACTATCTATTTAAAAGTTATTTATTAAATATTTATCTATTAAATTATTAAGATTTACTATTAATATTTTTAGCTTATCTAATATATAGAACTATATTAATATTATTATAAAGATAAAATACTTATATAACTTTTATTAACTTAAATATTAGATTAAAGTTATAAGATTTCTTTAATCTATTATATTATAATATAGTAATTATATATAACTACTATAAGAATAAAAAACCTTATTACTAATATAAGCTTATATATAAAGTAAAAATAAAAATATAACTAAAAAAATATTTTACTAAAATATTTATTTTATTCTAATTAAAGAAGAAATTATAAACTTTAATAATATTAAGAACGCTTTAATAAATAATAATATAATATTTCACTATAATCTTAATAAATAGTTATTTATTTAGTTTAATTCCTTAAAAAAAAATAGATATTTAGCTTTAATTTTCTAACTTAAAGATAGTATTATTTAGAAACCTTATAATATTATTAAATAAATAGATATATTACTTATTACTTATATAAATAAAATATTTAATACTACTAAATAAAAATATTAGCTTATTAAACTTAAAATAACCTATTTAATATAAATAGTTAAGAAAACTAAACTATTAATATAATTATCTTATAATAAATTTATAATTATTCTTACTAATTATTTAATAATTTATAATATAATTAAATAAATATTATTATAAACTAAAAATAAAATAAAGTTAAATTTATATCTTACTTTATTATCTAAATACTTTAGCTAATTTTTATTAATATATTATTATATCTTAAGAATATCTAATATTATAGTAGATACTTTATTATATTTACTAACTACTAGAATATTAATAAAAAATATTAATAAACTTAATAAAATATAAAATAATATATTAATAGAAATTAATTTTATAATTAAAACTTTATTAAATAATAATTTTAAAATTAAATTTATCTAAATATATAAAAAATTAAAATTATAAAAGAAAATATATAATATATTAAATAACTAATAAAATAATATTAAGTTTAACTTTATTATATATAATAACCTTTTTTATTATATTAATTACTATAACCTTAAGTAATAACTTTATATACTAAAAGAAATAATAATATTATTAATTAAAAAGATTTATAATAATTATTATTATTTTAGAGAGTAATAAATATAGAAAGTATTAAATAATAACTTTTATATTTCAAAATTATATTACTAAATAAAAATATATATTTAAAACTATTTTTATTATAAAATACTTAATATTAATTATTAACTACTATTAAGAATTATATAACTAATCTTAATACTACTTATTCTATTTTATATTATTATAATAAACTTTATTATTAGTTTTCTTAAAATACTATTAAGATATTTTAGTTATAAATAGAAAAACCTTTTATTATTTAATATTATTTTTATAGTTAATAATAAATTCTTAAAAGTAATATTATTTATTTTAAGATATTTAATATATATTACTAAAATCTAAAAATATTTACTTCTTTAAAAACTCTAATATAGAAACTAAGGAATTTCTAAAGTAATTATTTTAAACTATAATTATAAATTCTTATTAAAGTTTTAAATATTACTTTAGACTAAACTTAATATTTACTAAGAGCTAGTAGTTAGAAGAGACTTAAGAGTTTATAAAAAGGTGTGTATTACTTAGGAGGAAGTTACCCTCCTAAGCGTCCTTAAATTATAAGCTTATAAAGCTTATATTAGTTATATAACCTACTCCCTTAGTGAGGCTTACTAAGGGGGCTATATAAAGTAGAAGATATATTATAAGATAAACTATTATACACCCCTTTAGTTATAAGAATAGCTAAAAATACTTTATATATATATAAAAATACTTATAAACTAAAAATACTATATAAAGACTAATTATATATATAAAATTAAAAGCCCTTTCTTAAGAAAGAATAGCTTAAGAACTTACTTCTTATAGTATAATTAAAAAGACCTTAATAAGTACTTTTAACTTATAATATATTTAGTTAGCTTTATAAATATATAAAATATATTAACTTATATACTTTATATTTATAAGTAAGAGTAGTTAACTAACCTAAAAGTAAATAAAGTAGAAGATTTTTCCTAAAGTATATATAAAATTTTTCCTTCCCTTATATAACTTTTTATATTCTTATAAAATCCTACCTTTTTATTTATAATATTATAATAACTTTTCTTAAGGATTATATATCCTCTCTAAATCTACTTAAAAGTTATTTCTTATCTTATAAGCTATTATTATTATATTATTTTATAACGCTATATATATATACTATCTTTAGATATAAACTAAATAAGCTATAATAATAAGAGAGTAAGCTATTTAAGCTATTAGTAATACTTAGGAGTTATTTAATAAGCTTAATAAGTATTTTATTTTTCTTTTTATTATTATTACTAATAAGCTTTTTTTTTAGCCCTTAATAATCCTAATAAGGCCTATAGAGATTTACTTTAAGAGGTTTATTCTTATAACTATCCTTATAAATACCTTTTTAGCGCTATTTTTAATAAGCTTATTAATAATTATACTTATATTATTAATAAGCCTACTTATTAAGAGACTACTAATAAGAAACTTATTCTTAAGAATCCTATTCTTAAGAAGCTTATTCTTAAGAATCTTACTCCTAAAGCTATTCCTATTATTAATAATAAGCTTAACTTTACTTAGATCTCTTTTAAAGATTTATAAACTATTTTAAATCTTTAGTATTATAAAAGCTTAAGGATTAGCTTTTTTCTATCTTATAAGTATAAGTATATTCTAAAGTATCTCTTTTTTAGTAAAGATAAGGTATTTATTCCTTATAAAGATAAAATTATTAAGGATAAGCTTAAGTTTATAAAAAGTATATTTTTCCCCTTTTACTTATAAGATTATTTACTAACCTATCTCTAGAACTAGCTTTATATACTCCTTCTAAGCCTTAAGATTACTATAATAGTAGTAGTAATACCTCCCCTTTATTTTAGAAGTATAAAAGTAGGTTTAAATATCCTCTTTTATATACTTATAAGCTAATTATTCTTAAGTATTATATTTACTTAAGAGAGATAAAATAGCTATAACTATAAAATTAGTAAACTAAATAAAGTAAAATACCTTAAGTATATAATAAGTAATAGTTATAGTAATAATTATATATATTATTACTATTTATTAAATCTTAATTATTATAACTTATATCTTAAGAGCTACTATAATAAATATATAATTATCCCTCTTAAGATTACTATAAAAGCTAAAAAGCTTAATATTACTATTTATAAGCTAAAAGTTATTTATATTACTTTTAAAGTTAAAAAAGCTTAAAATATAAATTTTTATTTTCTAAGTTTTTTCACCTTACTTATAAGTATATAGTATCTTACTAAAGCTTATAACGCTTAGAGATTTATATAGAATAAATATAAAAATAGTTATCTTACCTCTTAGTATTATAAGATTTCTAAAGTTTATAAATAGCTTATTACTTAAAAAATAGCTACTACTTAAAAGTACTATTAAGCTACTAAAGAGGAGAAGAAGAAAACTCCTTAAGTAAAGAAAACTTAAAAGAGGCTTACCTCTTATAAAAGCACTTATACTTAAAAGCTTTAAGGTCTTACTCTTTTTAAGATTAAATAAAAACCCTTAAATAAAGTATCTTCTAAGTTATTTACTTCTTTAGTTCTTTATTATATTATTCTTCTACTTATAACTATCCTTTATACTATTTAGTCTTATAAGTATTATAGTTTTTAGCTAAATTAAATTTATTAGATTAACTCTTCTAAGGATAATAATATTACTCTTATATTACTATCTTAAGTCTATTAGTAAACTTATAAGAATAAATATATTTTAAAAAGTATTAATTAGCTTATAAATATCTCTCTAGCTATTATTCTAACTTAATAAGTTATTTCTACTAAATATCTTTAAGAGTAATTTATTTCTTATAAGTTTATTATTAAGAAGCTTTATATTAATTTATTTAATATAACTTATTTTATTACTTTTTAAGAGATTTATACTTTTTATAAGCTTTTTTATACTTTAATCTCTTCTATTACTAATAGTCCTCCTCTTAAGTTATATCTTTTAACTTTAGCTACTTTATAAGCTAAAACTATTCTATTTATCTCTTAAAGTAGAGATTTTATTACTTCTATTTAAAATATTACTTTAGTTTATACTTACTTAAGAGAGGCTATTTATTACTAATCTACTTATATATTATACTTTATTTTTAATTATTATAACTATTTTAAGAGAGACTTTTTAGATATTTATAATAAAATTAAAACGCTATTAAGATATATTAAGATTTCTACTTATAAATATACTTTTATAGTTAAAAACTTAGAGAATTTCTTTAATATTAAATAATTCTCTAATATAAACCTTTCTTATACTATTTATAAGCTTAGTAACTTATATTAAGCTTTTAAGTATATTAATCTTTATAGTAGTTTTAATATTTAGTAGATAACTTATTTAGCTTAAAGTTCTATAAGGTTTTTAGTCTTATAAAAAGCTCTTTAGGTTTATAAGTAGTTTTCTTTTAGGTTCAATATATAATAAGAGAAACCTTATTTTATTTTATAATCTTTATAAATATATTATAATTATATATATAATATCTATAAAATTTAGAAGTAAATAAAAATATTTAAACTTTACTTATAAGAGGTTTTTTATAAATCTATCTATAAGTATCTTATTTATTAATATATAAGTAACTTAGAAGCTACTTTTCTAATACTCCTATTTTAACTATATATTATAGATATTAATATACTTTAAATAAATACTTATTCTTTCTCTTTTATTTATAATAAGTCTAATTATTTACTAGTTATTATAATATATATTCTATATATTACTAAACCTAAATTTAATATTTTTAAATAACCTCTAGAGGGCTACTATTTCTTTTATTATTTCTATTAAACTTAGGAGTTCTACCTTAGTAGTTAATATTATAATTATTACTTATCTAATTACTTTCTATTAAATTAATCCTCTAAATAGTATTATAAAGTATCTTTATAAAGACTAATATATTAGCAGTCTAGTTAACCTATATAAGTAGGTATTATAGTTCACTTTATACTTTTTTTTTATAGTATTAAAACCTAATAGCAGCATTTTAACCTATACCTAATCTTAATAAAGTAAATAAATAAATCTTAGTATAACTAGTTATTAACGCTTAGCTTAACTTATCCTTAGCTATATAGAAGAGGGTAGGTAGGCAGGTAGTAGAGTAGTAAAACGTACTAGCGAGAGCGTTATTTACAATATTATAAGCGTGTTATTTATAATGTTATAAAGGCGTTATCTATAATATAGAACGCTAATAGTACTTATAGTAGCTAGAGCTTAGCGATAGCTTAAACCTATACTTAAAGGTGTAAACTTAATAGTATAACTTTTTACTACTATAGCTAAAAGGGTTCTTATAGCTATAGTATAAGAATTTAACTACTACTTTAAATAAGGCCTTAAGCTTATTCCTCACATCCTCTTATATATGCGATAACTATAATATCTTTCCCTTTTATTATAATTATATATAGGCTAAGTAAAGCTATACTAGATAACTTAGTCTATAAAACTAATATTAATAAAGTTAAAGGTTTTAAATATAATAACTTTTTCTTTACTAAAAAGAAAACTCTCTTTAAATTTACTTAGAAGTACTTACTTAAGATAGCTAATAAGAGTAATATAATAGAGTTATATAGCTTTAAGATTAATATAGAGATAGTTAAGGCTATTAATAATAATCTTAATACTTATAATTACTTTATAAGCTTCCTTAAGATAGTTAAGGTAGCTTAAGCGCTTATTAGTAAGTTAAGAAGGGTGAATATATTAAGAGTATAGCTAATAGTAGTAGGGCTTTTTCTATATTAAGACTGTATAGTAGGGTAGAAGATGTTATAGCGTAGATGTCTAAATAGCAGAGGAGATAATAGAAGATAGGTGTGGATTAAATATAGCGTGAAGGGTGGGTGCAGCTTAGAGGAGCAGAGATAGAGGCAGCTAGAGGAAGATAGTTAACTTAGCTTATTATAATAGTTGAAGTCTAATAGAGGAGCGTAGAGGCGAAGCTTGAGGAAGATAAGATATCTAAGTCTGAGCTACAGTTATATAACCTAAAGGTTATTAGCAGAGGGCAAGGGGACCAGTCTAGCTTTTGCAGTTAATACTAGTTAAATTTCATAATATAAAGCTAGCAGCCCTATAAAGACTAATATATTACTTTATTATCTATAAATAAAGTATTTATAGCTATAAATAAGATTTAAATACCTATAAGCTTACTTTTTAAAATATTAAAATAAATTATAAAGTATTAAGTCTTATATAAGTATTATATAATATATCTTATAGTAACTAGATACTCTTAAGATAGATTTATAAGGAATTAAGATAAAAGTACTATAGTAAATATAATATCTACTTTAATAAATATAGCTATATAAAGTATTAATCTAACTATCTCATAAAAAGTTTTAACCTCCTATAATATTACTTATCCTTTATTCTTTTTAAATTCCCCTTAAAAGAGTAATATTAATAAATAAGTAGTATTTTATAAATTAAACTTCTAAGTAACCTTCTTAATATATAAGTTATAAACTAAAAAGATCTTTTAAGCTTTTTAATCCCTTATAACTCTTACTCCTAAATACTATTTAATATCTACTTATTCTTTAATTTTATACTCTTTTTTAATCTTATTAATAACTTTATAAACTTTATCCTTATTATCTTTATAAAAAAGGATAAGAAAATTATTAATATAAAATATAACTATAACCTTTTAGTTAAGGTCTTAAAAGAAGTAGAGGTCCTCTTTTAAGCTTTATAGACTAAATCTCTTAAAAGTAGAGCTAAATTCCTTATACTATAAAAGAAGTATATTTTAAAACCTATATAGAGCTCTATCTAACTTAATAATATATCTAATAAGGGAATTTAAATATCTTATAAATTCCTTAATATTTTATAATATTTTATAAATAACTAAATCTTCTCTTTTTAGTATTTTTATATTTAAAAATATATTAATAATATTATATTAATATATTTTATAATTAAATTATATAGTAATTACTATTATAACTTAAAATATTTATAAAATAAAAGTTATAATATAAATACTCTTAAGATCTTTTAGTTAGAGGTCCCCTTATATAATAATTTAAGCTTTTATATCTATAAAGTATCTATTTATATTTAGCTTATAAGTAAAGGCTTATTTTAGGAGGAGAGGTTTTAAGTATACTCTTAAGTAGTTTAAAATCCTCTAAGTCTTAAAGTTAATAATCTTTTTAAGCTCTTTATAGTATATAGTAATAAATAACTTCTAAAGCTACTTAAGAAGCTTTTTAATCTCTTTCTAAGTTTTTAAGAGTAATAATAATTAAATATAATATATCTTATTAGATTATAATAAGGGATTAAGAGGAGGTTTTAAGACTAATTCCTTATAGATATTTTCTCTTAAAGGTTTATTTAATCTAATTTTTACTATCTTATAAAATATATAGTAAAGTTTTTTACTTTCTTTAATAGCTTTTTATTTCTCTAATATAAAAGTTATAAAGAAGTTATTTTATTTTTATTTATTAGATATTAAGTCCTTATCTTCTATATTAATAGTATTATTAATATAAGTAATAAAAATACTTTTAGGTTTATTCTAGAGATTACCCCCTTTATAAGAGTAAGTTTAAGTATAAATTTTCTTTATATATAAACGCTTTTTCCTTAGTTTAGAGGTTCCTTCTTATATATCTCTAAGGTTAAGCTAATCCTTAAAAAGAAGTAAATTCTTATAAGAGCTATTTATATTTATTAGTTTAAAATTTCTTATATCTTTTAATAAAAACTCTATTCTACTAGTAAATTTTAACTCTTCTTAAGATCTTAGAGTAATAATAGTAATATTACTTCTAAGACTATTATTATTTAAAAGTTCTAGAGTTTATTTAAAAAAGTTACTTCTAAACGCCTAACTATTAAGTTTAAAAGATTACTTAAGAGTAAGAAAGTTATATTAAGCTATCTTAAGTATAATTTTCCTATTTGTTATATTTTATAATAATTATTATATTATAATTCCTTTATTAATTATAAAATCTTCTTTATTTAAGATATTAAAGCTTATAAATATATTAAAAGCTAAAAGTAATTCCTCTATTTCTTTAACTATAGCCTTTATAACTATAAGTTCTAATCCTTTTTTAATATCTTTTTTTAAGAAAAATTTACTCTTATTAAAAGTAATATTTTATAAAATAATTACTCTCTTAAATATTAGAATTTAGATCTTATAGAGATTATATATATTAAATATATACCTTATAAGGTATCTAATATAGCTATATAAAACTACTTTAAACTCTCTTCTCTCTATTTTTCTTTCTCTTTCTCTCTTAAGAATATATACTTTATAACTATAAATATATATCTCTCTCTAGTAAAACTAAGTTTCTAAGTTTTATAATATACTATAAGATAATACTTATTTATTAAAATATCTTTTAAACTATTCTTTTTTAATTTTATTAGAAAACTTCTAATTTATTAATATATAAAAACTTATATTATATAAGAAGATACTTATAAATATTAATTTATCCTATAGTTTAAATAAAAGTCTTATTAAGTATAATATCTATATACTTTATATAATTACTTCTTTCTTTACTCTCTCTCCCCTACTAACTAATTCCTTTATATAAAGAGGGGGGAGCTTAATATTAATACTATTCTCCTAAACTTATTATTAATATTTAGTTATTCCTTAAATTATAATAATAGATCTATTAATATCCTATCTTATTTTATATATAAAGAGTCCTTTCTATCTAAAAACCTAATTCTTAAAAGTTTATAATATTTAGAAAACTTTATAGTAAGTTTTATTTCTAAAATAAAACTTAAAAAGCTTTTTTATATATTTATCCCTAATTATAAGAAACTATAAAGCTTCTAAGTAAACTTCTAAGTAATTAAATAGATCTTAAGAGATATATTAATATAAATATCTACTTCTAGATTTAAATAGTTCTTATAAGATAACTTATTATAAATATACTATAAAATAATCCTTATACTTTAGATAAATTAGTCCTTTAATCCTCACCTCTTAAGTATTTTAAACTAAACGCTTAAAAGCTTTCTAGTTAAAATATCTAACTTATAAGTACTAAAAATAAATACTATCTTTATATATAGGTTTAAAATTATAAAATAGTTACTCTTAAGAAGCTATAGCTACTAATTATATAATATTTATAACTTCTAAATAGCTTATATCTAAATAGATTTATAATAAGAGTAAAATAGAGTAATTAGAAATAGATTTATATTTAAAAAAAATAAGATATTATTAATATATATAAATATTTAAAGTAGAATTCTAACTTCTTTATAGTAGATCTTATTAGTATATTTATTTAACTAAATATTAGTACTTTTAAAAGAGAATTCTAAGATAATATTAGTTTTAAAACCTTTAATATAGAAAATATTCTTAAAAGTGAGATCCTCTATTTATTCTCTACTAAACTTATAAAAAGCTTTATAAAAGATTTTTATACTTACTCTATAAACTATTAAAACTTAATTCCCTATAATAACTCTCTTAAACTTCTTAAGAGGTTTATAATCTTATAAGTATCTTAAGTTATTAATAATATAGTTTAAAGCTATAATATTATAAACTATAGAAAACTATAGAAAGCTATTATTTTCTCTACTTATATTAAAGATAGAACTAAATACCTCTCTAAACCTCTTAGGAGCTACTAAATCTATATATAATATTTTAATTATAATAATAACTATATTATTAAAGTATATAGCCCCCTTAGTAGTATATCCTTTTACTCTTAAGATATCTTCTAGTTTAAACTATCCTTTATTAATAAAGTTATTATAGATTAGTTTCTACTTCTTTAAGAGTATTTTAGTTTTAATATTATTTTAGATTTCTATAATAACTTTTAAAACTAGCTAATAAGATATCTTACTAATTAGTATAAGTTTAATTCTTATATAATCCTTAGGAGACTAAGTATATTATAAAGATTATTTTTTACTAATAAATTCCTAGTATAGATATTCTTTAACCTCCCTAAAAGTATTTTTAGACTTTTAAGACTTCTTATCTTTAAATTTTAATCCTTTAGATTTAGATCTTCTTAAAATTAAAGTTAAAGCTTATAAATTATTAGATTTATTACTAATTATTATAAATACTCTACTAATTTTAAATTTCTTCTAATAAGAGTTTAATTAGATAATTCTAATAAGGACTTTTCTATAATTTTCTAGTTTAGGAAATAATTAAAATAATTCCTTATAAGTAATAAGATCTTAAATTATTTATTATACTTAATTAAGAGTAATTTAAACCTTAATAACTTATAAGAAGTACTTAACTATAAAAACTTCTTAAATATTTAGAATTCTATAAGTTAATACTTAGTAATAATAATTAATCTACTAGTTATAAAAATCTCTTAGGTTAATATTTAAATAAGTAGCTTTATAAAGGATACTAAAGTAGTTCTCCCTTATAATAGTCTAAATAACTAAGTTACTCCTTATAAGCTTACTTTTAAGTAATCTAACTACTATTTAAAGAGAAAATAATCTACTACTCTTATTATTTAAAGTAATTTAGCTTATAAATCCTTATAAGTATATAAATACTAAAATAAGATTTATATTACTACTTAACTTAGAAGTATCTAAAATATATAACTTAAGTAGAAGTAATACTTTATATTTTAGAATAATCCTAAATAAAGCATAGTTCTTATTAATCCTATTTAAGATCTAAAGCTTAACTATACTTAGAAGCTTTTTATTAATACTTATAAAGAGCTAATTTTAGATATATCTTAAAAGCTAATCTTTAGTCTTCTAGTTATCTTAAGCTTTAATAGCTAAAATAAACTATTATTTAATAAATATTCTATATCTAACTTAGAGAAGAGGATCTTTAAATAAAATAAATATTAACTTAGTTAACTTAAGAGAAAGTTAAATATATATAAATATAAAAATAACTAAAACTTAAGTAACTTCTTTTTTATTTTCCTCTTATTATTAAGAGCTTACTTATTATTCCTCTTAAGTTTTAGTTTTTTTCTATTTTATAAGATTATCTTTATAAGTATCTTTTTTCTTATTATTAATCTAATTAATATAGTTCTTAAGAGATAGAATATTTATCCTATTAGTATTTCTAAAAATAAGAGTATTAAGCCTATTAGGATTAACTAAGTCCTAAACGCTATATATAATATAAGTAACTTTAAAATAATTAAACTAAACTAGCTAATCTTTATAAATCCTTAACTTAACTTATATACTTTTAAAGTAAAAGTTTATTTTAAAAACTTTTCTAAAAAAGTAAAATATCTTATAAAGTGAAAATAAGTAGTTATATATAAATAGAAGTATAAAAAGAGAAGAGAGAGATTTACTTATTCTATAAAATATTCTAATAGTAATAAAGAAGTAAAATTAAAGTTCTAGTAAACTAAACTTATAACTACTAAGAGCTAATAGTTAAAAGAAACTTAAGAGTTTATAAAAAAGTATATATTACTTAAGAGGAAGTTACCCTCTTAAGTGTCCTTAAATTATAAGCTTACGAGGCTTATACTAATTATATAACCTACTCCCTTAATAAGGCTCACTAAGGGGGCTGTATAAGGCAGAAGACATATTATAAGATAAACTATCATAATATTAAACTAAAATTTTTAACTATATATTATTTATAAACTAATAAAATATTAAAAAAAAAAACTAAATTATTAAATTAGCTATTAAGTATTTTTTAAATATTATAGATAGTAATTAGAGTAAATTACTTTTTAATCTCTAATATAATCTAAATAATACTTACTCCTAAATAATTAGCTATTTATTAAATTAGATTTTTTATAATATAAATATAAATAATACTTTAAATATCTTAAAAAACTTAAATCTAAAACTTAATTATAAAATATTTTAAAAAGAAATAAAAATCTTAATTACTATAACTTAGTTTTATATAAAAGAATATTATAATAAAAAATATTATTTTATTATATTTAAACTAAGAGATTAAATATATTCTAAAATAAAATTAAGATATTTTCTATTAAGATACTTAATATTAAAATATAGCTATTAATATATCCTTTTTAAAGTTATTAACTAAGTTAGTAAATTAGCTTATTATCTAAATATTTTACTAAATATAAATATATATCTAATAATATTAATAACTTAATTTATAATAGTATTAATACTTAATATTAATCTCTTTAATTAATAAAATAATTACTATAGCTTTATTAATATATAAGAAAATAAAGATATATATTAATTTAAATCCTATAAATATTTTAAAATTAAAAATATTTTTAAAAAATAAATAACTACTTAAAAAAAAATTAATATTTAATTAAATAGGAAAGATATCTATTTATTTATATTATTTAAATAAATAAAGATATAATAAATATAGATAAATTTATTTCTATTTTTAAAAAATATAAATATAAAATAAAATAATTATATTAATAAACTTAAATTTAAAAACTAACTATTAATTTAAAAGAATAATCTCTTAAATTTAGAGAAAAACCTAAATAACTAATATATAAAAGAAAAAGATTAAAAAAGAATTTAAATTAAAAACTTAATTAATAAAATATTAATCTAAAATAAAATACTTATTATTTAAAATATATTATTTAATCTTTATAGCTATAAAATATAATATAAAATATCTATTATTAGTTAATAATAAGTTATTTATATTTATTTTAAAATTATATATAACTTAATATATTTACTTTTATTATAATAAATATAAATAAGAATTTTTATAACTTTAATTATTATTTTTATTTAAAAGTTATTCTTTATTTTAAATTATTAACTAATAGTAAAAATTAAAGTAACTAGTTATTTATATAAAAGAATAAATATATTACTAAGTAACTATTATACTTATTATTATTATCCCTCTTAATATAATACTAATATTTTTCTCTTTTATATATATAATACTTTTATATTTTATACTTATATTATATAGTTTTTAGTTATTAATATTATTATTATTTTTATTCTATTTATTATAATTATTACTATTAATACCTCTTAATACTTTTAATACTAGCTATATAGCTAATACCTCTATTTTATTTAAAGTATATTATTATTAGAATATATTTATATTTAAAGTTTAATATTAACTAAATAGTTATTATATAAAAAATAATAAGCTTTATTTTTTTTATATTTTTAATCTTATATATTATTATATATTTAATATTAAAGAGAAGGATTATATTAAGCTTATTTATTATATTTATAACCTTATTACTTTCTAATATATTATTAACTTTAAATAAAATTATTATAGTTATAATAGAAATATTTTATAATATTTATTTATTATCTATATAAGTATTAATATAGTAAATATTAATTACTTTAAGTTTATTAAGCTAAATAAATTCTACTAAAGATTTTTTTTAACTATTTCTTTTTATAAATAACATATTATTAACTTTACTTCTTAAAACTCTTAATATTATCCTTCCTCTATAAAACTTATTAATATTAAAAACTATAGTAATATTACTAATAGTAACCTTTCTAATATTAAAAGTAATAAGTTAGATAATAATAGTAATATTAATATTAAATTTATTAATATCTTTATTAATACTAATATAGTTAAACCTATTAATACTAAAGTTATTAATACTATAAAACTTACTATTACTATAAAGAACGCTAATAAAGTTAAAATAGCTAATATTATACCCTTTATATCTATAGCTAAAACTTTAGAAGTATATAGTAAATATATTAATATTATTACTACTTTACTTAAAAGCTTTTATAAAACTTATAATAAGCTTTACGCCTTAATAGTATCTAATAATACTAATAACTTTAATAAAATTAGTATAAATATTATTAAGTTTATTAATACTATTAATATTAAGAATAAAATAATAAAAGTATTTATACTTAAACTTATAGTTAACTTAACGCTTAGCTATATAAACCTTAATACTTTCCTTAAGTATAAATATATTATATTTATTACTAACCTTAATAACTTCTTTATTATTATATTTTCTAAAAAGCTTATTATTACTATAAATATTAATAATACCTAAATACTTATTATACTTAAAATAAGTTAGATATTTAATATATTTATAAATATTATTATCTTAAACCTTAATATTATATTTAAAGCTAGTAGTTACTATTAATTAGCTAAAGCGCTTAATATTACTATTAATAACTAAAAGGTGTTCTATAAATATTAATATAATATTACTATTATTACTATTAATAACCTTATTCCTTATACTATTAATAAAATATATATACTTCTTTATAATACTTACGTTATATTTAGCCTCTATATATTTATTAAGGCGCTTAAAGTGTTTATTAAGAATTATATTAAGACTAATACTATATTTAGCTTTATTAACTTTTAGTTTATAATAAAAGTTATATTAAAGGTTAAGTTTTTAGCTATTTATACTACTAAGTATTTAACTATAAATATAATTAAAATATTAAATACTAACTTAAAAGTAGTTTATAATATTATTAATATTAATAGTAATAAGGCTAAAGTTATATTATTTATATAGTATTATAAAGATATAAACTTAAATATATTTTATATTAAAGTTATTAATCTTATTACTTTTATTATAATAATTAAAAACTTTATAATTAAATATTTCTTTAAAATTACTATTAATACTAAAGTTACTTACTTTAAGGTATTTATTAATAATTATAAACTAACTAATACTTATAATATTAATATTACTAACTTTCTTTATAATATTATTACTATTAAGGATAATAATAAAGAGGAGGAAGCTTTAAACGTTTTTACTTTTAATAAATATAGTACTATTTAAATAGTATTTAATACTAAAAATACCTTCTTTAAGATATATATATTTAGATAAGTAAATAGAGAGTTAACTATAAACTATATTAATAAAAGTAAGATTATAAAATAAAGTATATAGAAGTAGGGTTTAAGTTATATATAGTTATATTAGTTATAATAAAGTATAAATAGAAATTATACTTATTATTATAAATAATATTCTTTCTTTTTATTTATAGTAATTAATATATAATATAGTAAAGGTGTTTACTATTTTTAGCGTAATAAGTATTTTAACTACGCTTAATATAATTAATGTAGTTAGCGCGTTAAATATAGCAAAGGCCTTTAAGGCTTTTAAAGCGTTCAATGCGCCTAAGGCCTTAAATATAGTTAACCTTCTTAATATATATATTATTATAACTATATTACTCTATATAATATATATTAATAAGCTTATAACTTATAACTTAAATTATAACTTTAGTATATTATTACTATATATTAATCTTTAGCTTCTATTAATAGACCTTACTATTAGATAGCTAACTATAATATTTTAATTACTCTTATTTAGTAAGTTAACTATTAATACTTACTAAATAGTATAGATAAAATATCCTCTTATATTTCTATTAAATCTCCTACTTTAAGATCTTTATCTTCTTTATATAACTAGCCTTAGAGCTTAATATAAGAACTTATTAATATTAAGGATTATAATATACTAAACCTTAAATATAATTTTAATAGAAAAAGCTTTTTTATTAAAGAAGGATATAAAAAACTTTAATATATTATTTAGAAATAAGAAATTAAAACTAAAGAAATATAAACTTTTATTAATAAGAATAAATAAGCTATAAATAGCTTAAATAAATAACTTTAGAATACTAGAGAAGTTTATAAAAAACTAAAAAAAAGTATCTATAGAGATATTAACTTTAAAAAGATTTAAGAACTTTAAGGGGAACTTAATATTTTCTAAGCTACTACTATTATTATTACTACCTCTATTAGAAAGTATTAGAAACTTAAGCTTAGTACTTTAATTACTTATAATAGCGCTTTTAGATAACTTAAACTATACTTAATCTAAATTAAAACCTATTATAACTTCTATTATAGTAACTTTACTAATTAAATAGAAAAAGTTATTTATATAACTACTTACTTTTATAGATAAGCTTTTAAGTAGTTTAAGCTTATCTAAAAAGAGTTCTTTAAGTATAAAACTTTAGATAAATACTCTATAGAAATATATAATATCTATAATAGCTTCTAAAGATTTAAGGATACTTTATAGTCCTTTTTCTAAGATTTAGATAAAAAGTATTAAACTAAGCGTAATCTTATATAGTTATAATAAACTAAATTAGCTAAAAAATATATTACTACTTTTAGATAACTTAGTATTTAATTAAACCTCACTAAGGAAATTAAGATCTTTATATTCTACTAAAACTTTAAGGATAATATTAAAGATAAGATAGTTAAACTAGATAAGCCTAAAGATTTCCTCTAATATATTAATATAGCTATTAAGATTAATAATTAACTCTTTAAATAAAAAAAGAAAAGAAGTAAGAAATAATAAGGAGCTAACTTTAGATATAAGTATTAATAATAACTTTAGTATAAGTTTAATAACTAATAGAATAATAATAAACTTTATAATAACTAGAATAATACTTAGTAAAATACTATTTATAGATAATATAGTAAACTTATAAACCGTAGTATAATAATTAAATCTAATAATAAGAAGCTTTAAAACCTTAAGTATTATAACTATAATAAATAGAGATATATTACTAAAGATTATAAGTAGCTTAAAAAGCTCTTCTAAAAACTAATAGTTAAATAACTCTAATAAGTTAATATAATTATAAAAGCTTTATATATCTCTTAGTTATAAACTAAATACTATAATAATAACTACTAAATCTACTTTAATAATAAAGAAAACTTAAGATACTATTTACTTAAACCTAAGATTTTAGCTATAATATATTCTAATAAGAGTAAAATTACTAAAAAACTAGCTAAACTACTTAATAAAATACTATAAATTTAATAATTAGAACTAATTACTTTATATATAACCTTTTAATAATCTTATTATAAAGAATAATAGATCTAAAAAAAAATAAAAATAATCTAATAAGAGAATATTAAATAAGTATAACTATACTAATAAGAAGAATCTAAAGAAGAACTAAAATATTAATATAACCTCCTAATAGAATAATAACTTCTTAGTATAACTAGTAACTAAACTTTTAGAGAAAGTAAAAGTTTACTTTATAACTTAGATAAACTTTATAATATTACTTAATAATATACTTAAGTAGAGATTATCTATAGATTTACTTTTAGTATAGATAACTTTAGCTCTAAAGAGGAACCTAATAATTAAGAAAATAGAATTAATTAAGAGAATAAAATTAAGTAACTCCTAAAATATTAAGAAATTAATATACTATAAGATAAATAATAATACTACTTTTATAGTACTTTAATAGATTAATAAGAATAAAACTATACTTCTTAACTATATATAGAAAACTACTTTATACCAAAAATTAATTATTAACTCTATTATACTTTCTTTTAGCTTTAATATTTCTATAATAAATATAAAGAGTATATAAGAGATAAGTATAACTATTATTTTTATTTTAGAAGATAAAATAATAAATTTATCTATAAAATCTATTTAGTATTTACTATAATTAAATAAATAATAATATTATTTAAAAATAATATTATAGTTTTCTAACTTAATTTTTAATTCCTAATAAGATATTAATATAATAATAATATAAAATAAGATAAATATTAATAAAATAAATACTAAATATACTACTAAGAAAAAATATATATTTAGAGAATTATAAAAAATAAACTAAAATTACTATAAGTTAAGATCTATAAGAATAACCTTATTAAAGTAATATAAAAAGGAAAATAAATTACTTATTTAAAATAATTAGAGTAATTAAAAAACTAAATTTACTTATTAATAATAGATTATAATAAATAATAAAAAAAAACTCTATCTATTAGATATAATACAGATATAAAAATAATATAAAACTTAAAATTATTATTAATAATAAAATAATACTTATACTAATTAATAGTAAAACTAAAATAAATTTTATTACTTTTTAAGCTATTAATAAACTAAAAATATAATAAAGAGAAAAAGAATAATTATACTTTTTATATATAGTAAAAAGAGAAGAATTTAAATATAAAAGAAGTATTATTTATAATAAGATTATACTTCTTAAAATAAGCTACTTAAATTAAAAAGAAAAAATCTAATTTAATATTATTAATATAGGAATATATAATATTATATTAAGATTATTTTAGTTATATATAAATAACTTATAGATAGATTAAAATAAAAGCTAACTCTATTAAAACTATAATAACTTAATTCTTAAGTAGTTTTATTAAAATTAAGTTTTAAATAAACTAATAGAATAAAAAATAGTAAAATAATATATTTACTACTTTAAAATAAAAAAAGCTAAATTATAACTATTAATAATAAAAAATCTAAAATAAAAAAAAGATTTATTTTTATCTATCTTAAAAAAATATAAAGTTTATAAAAAACTCTTTATAACTAAATTAGAAACTAAACTACTTAAATATATAAGCTTTAATTATAAAATCCCTTTTAAAAAAAGAAAAGAATTATAATTTAATAATATCTATAGCTTTAACTTAATAGAGATAGAAATATTAAATAAATATTTTAAAAAGAATTTTAAAAAGAGATATATTAAACTTTTAATATTACTAATAAGAAGTTTAATTTTATTTATATTTAAGAAAAATAAAAAGTTATAACTATATATTAACTATTATATGCTTAATAAAATAATAATTAAGAATTACTATTTATTATTATTTATTAATAAAAAAAAAGATTTCTTTATAAAACTAATTAATTTATAATTTTTAATTTTAAAAGTATTTATAATTTAATTAAAATAAAATAAAACGAAAAATAAAAAACTACTTTTAAAATATATAAAAAATATTTTAAATACTTTATTATACTTTTTAATTTTATTAATACTTCTATAATATTCTAAAATATAATTAATTTAGTTCTATATAAATATATTAATATTTATATAGTTATCTATCTAAATAATATCTTTATATTCTTATTAATATTAGAGAAATATAAAGAAAATATTTATTATATTTTATAAACTTTTTAAAAAATTAAGCTTTTAGTTAAACTTAAAAAGAGTAAATTCTATACTTAAAAAGTAGAATATTTTAGATTTATTATTATTTTTAGAGAAATTTAAATATTAAAAAATAAAATTAAAACTATTAAAAAATAACTAAAACTTAAAAACTTTAAAAAAATTTAAAGATTTCTAAACTTTATTAATTTCTATTAAAAATTTATTAAAAACTATAATAAGATTAATATAACTTTTATTAATTTTAGTTATAAAGATATTTCTTTTATATAAAAAGAATTATAATAAATAGCTTTTTAAAAAATTAAAAACTTTATTAATAATAAATTAATCTTAATAATATTAAACTTTATTAAATAGTTTAAAATAGAACTAAACTTTTTAAATTATATTTTTAAAATATAACTCTTATAATAAGATTTAAAAAAATAACTATACTTATATATTTTCTTTTTTTATAAACTTTATAAACCTAAATTAAACTATTAAATCTATAATAAAAAACTTATAGTAATTATTAAAGTATTTAAAAAATAAAAACTTAAACTTTTAAGAATAATTTATAAAATACTTATATATTTAAATTATAAAAATCTTTTATATTTTACTATTTTAAAAATATTAAATAAATAATAAATTAAATAGTTAGAATTTTTTTCTAAATTTAACTTTAACATTATCTATTAAAAAGGATTAAATAATAATAAAACTAATACTTTTAGTTAATAACTAAACTATAATATTTTAATATCTAAATAAACTTAAATAATTCTTAAAAGAAATAATAATAAAAACTTAATATTAATTATTAAACTTTTAATAATAGCTAAATAATCTAATATTAGTTTATTTAATAAACTAAATAATAAAGTAATTATAAAATTTTATATTTATTTTATATATAGTTATTAAAAAATAATAAAAACTTAGAAATAATTATAATAATAATATAGAGAAAAAATTACTAGAAAATATATAATAAAAATAATTAAAAATTATAAAGTTTATTTTAAAAATAAACTTATATAATATTAATTTTATAATATATTATAACTTTTATTTATATTATAAATTACTTAATAATTTATATTACTTAACTTTATTATTAAATTACTAAAGTTTTAAAAACCTCTTATAAAAATATATTATAATAATATTCTTATTATTATAGATTAATTTATAAAATATATTTATTTTATCTTATATAAAGAAATAAGTAATACTAAAAACTATATTTATATATTTCTTAAATATATTATTACTAATTATAGAATACTTAAAGAAATTATATTAAATAGAGATAAAATCTTTACTTCTAATTTTTAGAAATTAATTATATTATATCTTAATATTAAATAATTAATATTTATTATATTCTACTTATAAATTAATAAATAAATAGAATAAATTAATTAAGTTTTTAAAACTTACCTCTATACTTATATTAATTATAACTAAAATAATTAAGCTATTTTACTATTAATTATTTAGTTTACTTATAATAATATAATAAGAGAAAATATTAAGAAATCTTCTTTTTATTTTAATTATAGATTTAAACTAATTATTTATAGAGAATTTTAATTAAAACCTATAGTAATAAAAGCTATTACTTTAATATAGTAAATTAAAGATATTTAAGATATTACCTAAAAAGAACTTAAATTTATATAATAATAAATAGCTAAGTCTATTAATAAATAAAAGATTAAAAGATTAATTTTAAAAGAGGGAGATAATACCTATTTTATATAGTAAAATATTAAAATAAAATAATTATATAATAAACTTAATTATAAAAAACTTAAACTTTTTAAAATTCTTAAAAAAATCTTACTTATTAATTATAAACTTAATTTATTAAGAATAATAAGATATTATTTAACTTTCTATATTTTACTCTTTAAGCTAGCTTTATAAGGATTATAAATAAATAATATTATTATAATAGAAGATAAAAAACTAAAATATAAAGTTAAATAGATCTTAAATTATATTTAGGAATTTAATACCTATTAGTATTTTATTAAATAGAAAAGCTATAAATATAAAGAAGATATATAAGAATTAATAAAGAATATTTTAAAAGTTATTAAAGTAATTAAAAAATATTAGTAATAAAACTAAAAAAAAAGAATAAGATAATTATACTTTTAAACTAGCTTTTAAGATTATAATAATATACCTATATATAAAACCTCTATATTAATATATTAAACTAGCTATAGAAGTAAATTAATTAAAATAAGGGAAACTACTTATTTAATTAGGAATATTAAAATATAATTAAAACTCCCTTAATAAGAAGTTTAAAATACTAAAATTCTAATCTAAAATTAAATTTAGATCTATTATACTAAAACTACTTATAGATTAAACTTCTAATATAAGAAATATTATTAACTCTTTTTTAGTAATTTCTTAACTTTTTTAAAATATTATTCTCTTCTACTTATATAAGTAATCTAACTATATTATAAACTTATTTAACTTAGTTTATATAATATATAAAGTAACTATTTTCTTTTTTAATACTTCTTTTTTAATTATTTCTATATTTTCTAAATATATTACTTTATTTAATAAATAGTTAATTAAAATAAGTTAGTATTACTTAAAATATAAAAAAGAAATATAAAGATATATAAATATAAATAATATTTATTATTATATTATAAAATTACTTTAAATAAATATATTTATTATAAACCTTACTATTTAGAAGTAGTTTATAATACTTCTCTATAGAATAATAATAAGAATAAAATATATTAATAATAAAACTAAACTTAATAATATATAATATATAATTATAATAATAAAGAGTAGAAGTAGAACTTAATTTTAATTTTTAAATATAACTTAATATAATATTAATATTATAAGTAAATTAAGAAATATAATTAATAGATCTCTAACTTAAGACTAATAACTTACTTATATTAAGTCTTAAAAATAAAACTTTTAGAGAGAGGACTTAATATTATAACTTATAAATAAAAATAATAATTAAATAACTTATTTAAGTATTAAGTAGCTAAAATAAGATATTTATATTATAAAATTATAAGAATAATAAAGATTTACTTAATATAAAAGAACTATAGTATAAGTTATATAATAATAAAATAAAGAAATAATTAGTAAAGTATAAAAAGAAATATTTAGTAATTAGTTAGTAATACTAATTAATTATAATTATTTATATATTTAGGTAATTACTCTTAAGTAAACTAAAAATACTATTTAGAACTTATATATAAAATAATTTAAGTTTAACTTATAGTTAGATTTCTATAGCTTTTTAGTAATTAACTTAATATTTATTCTTAAGATACTTTTAGCTTACTTTTATTATAAATTACTTATTAAGTTTAAAACTAATTACTTTAGTTTTTAAAGATTAATCTACTATAAGCCTATAACCTATAACTTAGACTATAACCTTAGTATACTATTACTATATATTAATCCTTAGCTTCTATTAGTAGACCCTACTATTAGATAGCTAACTATAACACCTACCCTTTAGCGATTTACGCTCTCTTTATATACCCCCTTAGGTAGCTATAGAGGTTTCTCTATAAAGCTTAAGCTATCCTAGCCCTTGAATATTTCCCTATGAGAGTTATATAGCAGTTAATAAGGTGCGCCTCTAGGCGGCAAACTGCGAAGAAAAAAGTTAGAAGGGAAGAAAGATTCAGGCTGCCCTGCAGCTGAACAAGCCCGGATCTCAAGATTGAATCTTTTAAACACGTGCCGCGCAGTGGCCCGAAGTCTCAATCGAAGCAAGATGGTCGGGCGCAATTATCTCTCATTTCTGACTGGATACAGCGCTTTTTCAATGGGTCTTGGTTGTCTTTACTCCAAAGTCGTTGTACATCGGCTTCTACTAGCTGAGTGCTGCGACCATCATGTCAGAACGGATGGCAGTAGTAAGGCTCAACAGGATCTTTCTGTCAAAGAGCTTCTGGCTATTGCCATACAGAAGATGGATATTGTTGGTCGACAATTCCCACGGATGAACCGATATCGCGACCTGGTTGATAGGACGAACTGTGCCGCGGATAAAATGTCACAATTATCACGAGAAGAATCTCGTTCTGAGATTGATATTATCAGGGCGATGGTCAATGATATTGGTCCTGAGCATCTTAGAGATCTGGCGAAAGCTATACTTTACTTCATGTTATCTAGCTAGTAAATGCTGTGGAAACCACGAATCGAGTCAACGCCATTACCGCATCCAGTCCGATGGAGTCAGAGCGATCTCATTGTGACCCCGCCACAAATACCTCTTCAAGAGAAGCAGCACACTTCTTTGCTCCCCCCGCAAGTATGCCCGAGTCTTGCTGCCCGAGAATGAATCTTGCCCCCAGATCATTCAGAATCCACCCCTGAATTTCCGGTGCGTCATACACACCCGCTAAGCCGAGCACCTTACCGTGCTTCGTGCATGCGGCACTTACAGCTTCCAGAGCGGTCCTGTATGCCTTGCTGCTGAACTGTCCAGGAACACCGAGTTCAATGGCAAGATCGTTGGAACCGATCAATAGCATGTCCACCCCATCGATAGCGGCGATGGCATCAACATTCTCAACGCTGTCTCTTGTCTCAATCATGAGAATTACCGAAGAGCCCAAAGAGTTAGTGTCATTTACGATTTGCTCGACAGCCGTTGGTCGCAAGCCAAAGAGGGGTAGCTGTCCAGTCATAGATCTTACACCCTTCGGAGGGTACTTTGAGATGCTCACTGCAGCTTTGGCATCGGCTGGGAATTCACGTTAACTGTCTTTCCCAGAATCGCCTTTGACGGGCAACTCACCGACGTTATGGATGTGGGGGAATACAACACCCATGGCGCCACCATCCAAGACTCTTTGAACCATGCCGTTGCCGCATTGATAAGGTACTCTAACGATTGGAGTGATGCCTATTCGTAATGCAGTTGCGCAATGCTGACTTGCGTTTTCAATGGACAGAGTTGAGTGTTCAAGGTCAATGAAGATGGCATCGAAGCAACCATTCTGAGCGAGCTGCACCACCGAAGGATCGGTAACAAGCCTGACACCAAAGGCCTGGAATGTCAATAATTAGACCAAGATCTCGATGTAATCAAACAGGCGCTAAGGTTGTTCAACAATTGTTCATGTTCGAGACATACCTTGCAAATCTTGTTGTTCGCAGCCCGGGCGATGAGAGCATTTGAAAGCACCATCACGTCCAGCCCCAAATCACAGTGAGTTAGATGAAGTCGTTAGAAAGGGGAATTGAATGTGTTGAGAAGAGCTTTGTCCGTCCCCGTGAGGATATTACTTTGTCAATGGGTGATCGAAATACTTTGGATAATGTGCAAAAGTAAGCAGCCGTAATCGAGCCACAGCTTGGATTTTAAAGGTATTTCGGCTTTGTTATCCGTAGTCCCATTTCCTCATACGCAAATCCCCTCGGTGTCTTCCGATGCTCTTCTATCATGTTGGAAGGACAATCACAGAGTCGGGGGGTGAAGATCCCGGCGCAGTGCTGGTATCGGGCAAGGCGCGAGGGGCCATCGGAGTGTTTGCGATGCTTGTAAATTCATGGCTTGATGGACTCGGGCAGCCTCCGATGGCTTTTGACGAATGGCCGCCACTTTTTGAGGCCTTCTTACTGGAGCATCAGTTATATGGAATCTTCGCTATCAAGAGACGCTAAGGCTCTAATCGGTCACACAAATTGGCCCAACACTGTCTGATTCAGGAACGTTTCGGCACAGGGCATTATCCAGCTCGTATAAATCTAATCAAGGTTCAGTTGCAGTAGCTTGTGGTTTTCGATCTTACTTTTCTCAAGACACGCTCCTATACTACATTTATAATTCGACAATTCGCGACCTAAACAGCGTACCATGGCGCCAAACATCCCGAACCCAGCCTCCGAGATCACCGGATCCCAAGATCGGGTCATTCGCGACTCCAGCTGCGACAAGCCAAAACTGTATATTCTCAGCGAATTCCATCCTGTGGCAGTCGAACACGCGCAACAGCTCTTCGAATGTGTTCTTTACGGAGACCCCGAAGGGGAGAATTGGCGAAACAATGCCACTGCGATTCTAATCAAAGACTACCACATCACTCAAAGTGACTTGGCCGCGGCCCCGCAGCTACAGGTCATCGGGAAGCAAGGCGTTGGTCTGGACAAAATAGATATCGAGGCCTGCAATCGTGGAGGGGTCAAAATTTGCAATTCGCCTGGCATCAACGCTGGGGCCGTCGCCGAGATGACACTGTGCCTGGCTTTAAATGTCGCTAGGGAGGTCCCTCAGCTTGTTCTCCGACAGCGAGCTCAGGGAGAGGTCATTCGAAAGGAAACGGTAGCTGGACTTCTTCTTTCGGGGAAGACTGTTGGTATCGTTGGCATGGGAAACATCGGGCAGGCGGTGGCTCGCATGTTCATCGGTGGACTCCAGGCGTCCATCATCGCTTTCGATCCTTATTATGTCAAGGGCCATGGTCCATGGGACGTGATTCCACATCGTCGTGTCGATAGCTTGGAAGAACTCATCGATGTATCGGATGTCATTTCGGTACACGTCCCACTAACTCATGAGACCACGAATCTGATATCGGCCTCAGAGATGAAACGCATGAAGCGCAATGCGATACTTCTCAATACAGCAAGGGGCGGCATCGTCAACGAGAATGATCTAGCCGAGGCCCTTCAGAATGGATACATTTGGGGTGCCGGATTTGATTGTCATGTCCAAGAGCCGCCGACGTTGGAACTGTACCGGGACTTGTGGAACAGCCCGCGTTTTGTGGGCACTCCTCACATTGCCGCCGCAACGGACGAAACACAGATAGCCACGATCAATGCGGCAGTAGATGGGGTTTATCGATATCTTCAAAAGTCTGCTTAAGTCGGGAACAAGCCGTTCATGCTGCATTTTAGATTTCAATTCACACCATTTTGACTGATCACGACTGACATTCTTTGAGACGTTGCTATCCAGGCAAATGCTTTTGGTGAGCCTGCTGGATTTCTTCATATGTATTAGCTGCTAATTTTGATATTCTATACGATGCTTTTTCACCTGTCGTGCCTGTCGTCCCCAGCGTTAGAATACTATCACAATTCCCAGGGATCAATACTCTTTCTTGACTATCACTAATCAAATATCCGCTATTTCCGATGTCGAGGTCTGCCATGGGAAGGCAGCATCCCAAATATATCCCGATAAATCAGCTTCGATTCCTTCCAATCCTGATACATCTTCAAAGGGCCATGAGAAGTGTCCGAAAGCCACGCCTCCACAATCATTGATCGACGCACTTTCGCTTGTAAAGGTGAAGAGATTCTGAGCGTCGCCGAGAGCTCCAGTCATTCCAGGCCGTGCTTGTAAAGATCCTTCGTCCAAATGGCTGCGGTCATGCTCCATACCGAAGCCATGGTCAATGGATTGAAGTCCGCATGACAAAGTCTCATTTCCTCCAGGCGGGCGGACAACCGAGCTCTGTAGCTGTGCCTCCATCTGGCTTTCGCCAAATACACGACAGGCCTCATTGTTCGTATCAGTATCTGGCGCAGCAAAGCGGTATTTTTCAAGGTCCTTCTTCACTGCTAGGAAGAAACTAGCATAGACCTCAACCTCGGACATGTTGCGTGCAAGCCAATCGAGAATATCGGAAGCCTTCTCAATTGCCTCCCAAGCACTCTCGATCGTCGGATAGCAGTCTTGCGTAAGGTCGGGAACCCAGTGTTCAATCTCAGTGTCGAAAGTGCTGTGGCAATCGGCCCTATTAAGTGCTCGTGCGTTGATCACAAAAGCTATCACCAGGCTAGCAACAAATATCGTGTGGGTGTGGGTGAGAGAATATGTGACAAACTCCCGCTTTTGTAGACTTTCAAATGCAAGGATAATACTGCAGGCTGATTGAAGGCAGTGATCTTGCAAATGCTGAGTAATCTTTCCGGAAGAGGCCGACAGTTTCTCAATAACACTTCGGAGAAGACGAAGCCTGGTCTCTTGGAACAAGAGATCGTAATATTCTTCAGCATCGTAAAGAGAGACAGGACTCTCTGAATATGGCGCTTTCTGCCGCCACTCAAGTAGATAATGATGAAAGTTCCGAAACAGAAGAAGAGCGTGTCTGTCGTGATGAGCGGGCCGACTTTGGCCAGCTTTCGGTCGTGATGATTCTTCGTTCAGTGCACCGTGCATATCTGATGTCAATCGTCCAAGGCCGATGAGCCATTGAAAGGTTGACGCCGACCTTGGCGGTGGATATCCGCAGACCTCTGGCTCGCACTCGGGGAGCGGGGCCTCTATTGCAGAATCTTTAATCGCAAACGGACGGCCTAAGGTTGAGGAAGAGAATCGGTCCAAGAGGTATGACTCCCAAAAGACCTTTCTACATCGGTCGATGTTGTTTGTGCCTCCCACAGGCAGGTCTGGACCAGCCCGATGCAGGTTCAATTCAACACAGGTCCGAATGCAAAGACGAGCCAGTTCCCAAAGCGAGCAATCTGTTATCCGTGAAGCGTGAAGATCCTGTTAGCCGTCCACCCATCAATGACATTCTGATCGAAGCATTTTATGGAAGGTGAACTCACCAATATTGTAGTATATACCAAATCGAGCAACTAAAAGGAGATTTTCTATGCCCTCGAGGGTTCCAAAACTGGAACTTGAGATAGCGTTTGTCTCCAATGCAGCCGTGAAAAAGCCGAAAGGATGGCAGCATAGTTTGCCTTGACGAAAGGGGCGGATGCTCCCAATTGCCATGGCCATATTGAGCTGAAACAGATCGTTTATTTCATCTTTTGATGCAGTCAAGTTGTCTGGCTGTCGATCCAGCATTTTTTCCAATCTCTTTTGCACCTTTTGCAAGTCTAAAATTGGATGGGCCACGTTGAAAACACAAAAACTAGATTGCCGAGGCCGGTCAACTTTCTGGAAGCAGCATGACTTGGCCTTGAACATACTACTCATTGATCGCTGTTTCAGCCACTTCCCTGGAGGGAAAGCTGTGGGGTTGGTGGTAGAGGACAGAGGGTCGCGGGGTCTGGTGGATAATTGTTGCTTCCGGGAGTTCATACGGAGGATGTCTTGACTGAGAAGCTTGCAGTGTCGAAAGAAGGAAGCTGTCAATAGGTTAATGATGGTCGTGATGGTTTCTTTTGAGTTCAACCACACACCGAATTCCGCTCTCCTTACCAACAAAGCGGGTTGTTTGAGGACTTGAATGGGCAGACGAATGGCGCTTTTCATTATTTTGCGCTGAGAGATTCAAATCGGGGGGAGACTTGGACGCGGCCAGCATTATCTCAAGACGCTGTACTTTCTGCTGCAACTCATAAACCTCCCTGTAAAGCTTGAGTATCCTATTTAAATGACGTTTGGGGCATTTCTCACTCTCTCGAGTATTCTCGTGTGGTCGCCGGGTCGGGAATGAGACATGGTACATCTGCTTTCACACAACTAACGCAAGAAGGATATTCGCCGCCGCACTACAACGCCACTCGATTGTCAATCTAAATATACCGCTGCAGTATATGAAAGGGGCAGATACTGCAGGCATAGAAAATGGCTTACTTTGACCTTGCGGGAACGACACCTTTTACAGGCCACTGTGCTCAGGCTTTGAGAGAAAGGGTCGGCGTGGTTAGCCCGAGCTCTTTTCGTGCTTAAGAGATTGGCCATTTTCGACGCAAAGAAGAGAGAGGCTTACAACGAGGTAAAAGTGATCACTGCGACATAAAAGTAGTTGGTCATTGATCCCGTTGGCGAAGATGAGGGATCAGTTGGCTGCTGCGGGGAAAGCTGCTGGGATAAGCATTAACCTCGGTAATTAGAAGCATTCCTACGCGCTTTGTGAAATCTACTGAAATGCGTTTATTCTCTCTCTGCCATATTATATTTTACTAGCAAGAGATTGACTTTTTGAAGTCGTGCTTCCATGAGTGAAAAAGAGAGGGGTAGGATGTGTATCTTAACCACCAGATCGAGAAAGCCACTTACCTTCTCTGTGTTAGTGCACTATTTTTCCTGTGGGTTTATATACACTTTATACTACTGGCATCGTCACTGTCACTGCTGTAATTGTTGCCGTCGTCGTCGCGTACATCGTTATCATTACCATCTACACCACTGTTATTTCTACTCCTATTGTCATTGACAGGTTGATTACACTACAGACATCTATAACCTCGCGACGTCTTTGTATTCTATCACATACGATTCCCGCACTGGATGACTCGGGATCGAATCTTCTCTGTTTCAATGACGCTCAATATTCCACCCCTGATTCCCCTTCAGATCCACTTACATGTTATCATACTGTCACATCGAGCATTCGCGGAGAAAAGCGGGCTCTTTGAAGGGATGAGTGGGTCGTCTGGCTGTTATCCTTTCCTATGGGAAGTCTCAACAAGGAGATGCTGCGCACTCCCAGATCCCCTGCGGGGTCGGCTTTCCACGACATTTTATCCAAAATGGTCGCCCTGATCCGACACGCGATCTCACCTAACTGAACTCATTTGGCTCGTCACTCAGTGAGCTGAAATTTGAAGGGCATCGCATCGCATTGTATGACATATCAAGACCGCTCGCTTGAACTTCTCTTGCACTCTTTAGTAGGTAGGACTTTCTGTTTCTCGACGAAACTCCCACATAGACCTATTAACCAAAATCACATTGTCATGACGCAATATACACTGCATACCTCGTCTTTGTTTGACCCTTTAGTCAAGCAGGTTCGCCAAAATGTGTCCATTACCGTGGACTCGGCAACTGGCCTCATTGTTCGTGTCTTTGAGCGAAACGAGGAGGAACAGCCATTTTCAAGAATCCTACAAGAGCGAGACATAGACCTACGGGGGAAGTATGTGATGCCTGGACTCGTGGATGCACACACACACGTGTTTTTGCATTCATATGAGTGAGTCGATCCATCCTAATCTGGCTCATCTTTGATTGTACTGATTGATATTTGTAAGTGAAGCGGGTGCTCTCCAACAAAAGAGAGACGAGAGTATGACAGAACGAGTTGTCCGTGGAGTCAATCACTGTCAGACGGCTTTGCTTGCAGGATACACGACTTACAGGTACGCGGTTTCTTCTGGATGCCGCCAATAATGCCTGAAGACACACACTGACTTCTCAATTTGTCTACGACAGAGACCTTGGGTCTGAGGGAATGCAAGAATGTGACGCCAACCTGCGAGATGCCATCGCTCGCGGGCTTACCCCGGGGCCACGCCTGTTTGTGGCAACCAAGGTGATTGCCAGCACCGGTTCCTTTGAGCCGCGCACTGAGAACAGCGCCGGCGGCCACTGCCTACCGGCTGGGGCGGATGCTGTTGATGGTGTCGAACAATGCCGGCAGGCAGTTCGGCGGCGGATTGCCGCGGGAGCAGATGTTATCAAATTCTTTGCTGATTACCGCCGGAGAATCATGAGATCGCCCCCTGCCCAGCAACATCCCTACATTCCAAGTGTTTTGCATCCCCCCAAAGAACCTAACCCTGATTACTTAGTGTTCTCTCAAGAAGAGATGAATATGATCGTCAAAGAAGCTGAACTAGCGGGCGCCCCAGTGTCAGCGCACTGCTGCACGTTGATGGGCGCATTGGCAGCCATCAAGGCCGGGGTCAACACCATTGAGCATGTTTACTTTGGCACCGATGACATGTTTATGCGAATGATTGAGAAAGGAGTCATAATGGTGCCTACTCTTGCGATTGCAGAAAAGCTGCATGCCCACCGGTTTGACCAGATACTAAAGCAAGTCAAACGGGCGCACGGCCTTGGAGTTCGCCTAGCTTGTGGCGGTGACACAGGAACCTATCCGCACGGCGATAATATTCGGGAGCTGGAGTTGATGATCAAGGCTGGTATACCAGTAGTTGATGTGTTGGAGTCCTGTACTGTAGGGGGTTGGGAGGCATGTGGAGGAGACTTATGCGGGCGGCGATTTGGATGGTTCGCAGAGGGCCTGCAAGCCGACATTGTGGCATTTGATGAGGATCCTGAGAAGAACACAAAAGCTCTCAGGTCCGTCAGTTTCGTCATGAAGGATGCAAAAGTGTGGAAGGAGAGGGGGATAGCACGCGACATGCACTAAGGGAAATGAACTCCAATCTGAGTCTTGATTTTACGCGCTCCGATACATTCGACCTACCCTACTCTAACTCTATCTTTACACTTATTTCGAAGTCGTATTGAAATCTTCATAACGGGCTCCCAAACGACGACGGCAACGACAAAGATGCCGACAACGAAGATAAGGGCGATGATTGCAATGATGACGAGGCATATAACGGGGCGATGATTAGTTATTGGATTGTTCTATCAAGTTTTGCATCCCGCGACTACGTGGTTTTGCTTGCTTTGCTACTTTTCCCCCGACAGCGTACATCCCCGAGACCAACGTGCCTAGATGTAACTTTCTCACAAGAAGAGTGGTTCTGCGTTGTCTCCGGTAACAAAATCTGTGAGGTTGTCATGCGCATTTTTGAGGCACTCTTCGAGCATCCCCGGGTCTCTGGGGGTGAATCTAAGTTTGAATAATGAGGGGATGGCATTGGATGCCGTTGAGTCCTCCTTATAGTCGATGTAATGGACATTCGGGGGCATTTCCTTACTCTCTGTGATCTTGAAGGAGAGAATCAAGCGAACAAATACTCCGTACAGCATCCGGTTCGCGAAGTTGACGGCCGTACACATTCGGGCTCCAGCACCATAGGCAAAATGGTATGGGGGAGGTATATCGCATCCTGCTTCTATCCATCGCTCCGGGCGGAACTCGTGAGCGTCAGGGCCATACGTTTCTTTGTCTACGTCACTAGTCAGCTGGAGACAGCCCATCGCATTTTCAAGCCAGAAATCGTACCAAAATTGGCGGCCTGGTTATTGATGTAGATAAGCATCCCTTGAGGAATGGTGGCTCCCGCATACGTGAAGTCTTTATAGACCTGTCGTGCTGGAAGAATCTTATGGGGCGGGTAAAACCGCAAGGCTTCCCTTACCAAACCGGAGACGTACTGGCTCTTCCCTTCGAGAAGGCATTGCTCAAATGCATTCTCATATGAGCCGTAGGCACCTATCATGTCTGCGTATGCCTTGTTCTGTATCTCCTGTCCCCGGGGCGTTGACAGAGCCCCAAGGGTGACGATGACGGTCGAGTAGATTGTTTCGAAACCGCCAGACATCAGACCGCCGAGGATTGTTTTGATATCAACTATTGACGTTAGCGTGAGTCATTCGCCAGAACCTTACTCGTTGAATAGTACATACGCTTTGTAAGGCCTTCATGGTTGTCTTCAAGAAGCATTTCAGCCACGCATTTCTTATCACCAGGTCGTAGTCTGTTGGGGCGTTTCTGAATATTACTGAACATAGTTGCAAGCCAATTACCTCGTCGGTTTCGAACTTCCGTCGCAGTGACCGTGCGCTGGTTGGTGCCCAGGTACCTCAAGTGAGGAATAAAGTCCTGAGGGTTGGAGTTTGTGGATCGGAAGCTGTACTGGATTAACCCTCATGTTCTTCCGGAGCTCTATTTCAACCGAGGTCTTACCTTGCAATCGTTTTCGCGTCTTCGAGAATCTGGAGAAGCATTGGATCTTGAACCGAATTGAATCGAGTACCGTAGCAAAGCATCATCATAAGGTTGAGAGAGAGACGCTTCTGATACACATGAGGCATGATATCAACTGCCCCCTTCAGGCTGTCATAGTAAATCCTGGAGATTACGGCGCACGTCTCCATATGTAGCATCCCGTGCATCTTCTTCATTGCTGGCCCAGTCGTGAACGAGCCAACAACCCGCCTCTGCTTCTTGGTCCTCTCATTCCACGGAGATGTGCCAATGGTTGCCGCTTTGAAGACCTCAAGTCAGCATCCTTTCTGGGCGCGCTGCGCTCATACGTTCAAGACCTTTACTAACCGGATGTCTTCGAAATAACTCCGTGAAATGTGTAGAACCATGGCCGGTCGATGGTGGCTGACTGATTCTTAACGAGCCATTCTCGGGCTGACTCAAATGAATTGATCATGATAGCCCGTCGGCGTCCCATTCTAAACTGGAAAACAGGCCATCCATACTTGGTAGACCATGATGCTGCCGTGGTAGCATGGTCGTTGCCCAGCTGAGGTAGATGGCCAGCCAGTAACCTCCCGCCAGGGATCTCAGGAATGCCCTTGACTTCGGGGAAGTCCACATAAAAGAACTTGAGATACAACAGCAAAACTGCCGACAAGGTGACGATTACCAGGCCGAAGAAGGCCACGGTTGTGTGCATGCCAGTCGTAAAAAGAAAATACATTGCACAAGCGTATCATTCAGGCCTCATGGTGTCCGAATCCCAGTGAAGAAAGATGACGATGAGTGTTATATGCGTCTAGTTACGTCAAGTCCCAGCGAGAAAGCCTAGGACCATCTGCGGAACAGCCTGACAACTGCGCGCACGTATCAACAAGGGTGGGTGATTCGGGTCTTGAGCGAGAACTTCTGGATCGGCGGATCGCGTCGCTTATCCCAGCTTCGTCGGCTATCTCCGAGGCACATTGTCGCACTCGTCCGCCCCGAATCACGCAGACGTCTCGTGATCCTAGAAGGTGGCATTTACTCTTACTTTGGGAAGGTTTTGCGGCGAGCCGGTATAAAGAAGACATGTCTTGAATTGATAGACCCATTCAAATTCTCCTTTGCCAGTTGAACGGCACTGCACCGGCGTCAGCATTACACTTCTCCAACATGGCGAGTCTACGCATCAGTGAACTATTTGACGTCGCCGGCCGATGGGTTGCAATCACTGGTGGAGGTGAGAACCCTCTTCTTTTGCCCTTTCACGTGTAGACAGATTTGGTTCTCAGACTTACATCGTCAGCCTCTGGCATTGGACATATGCTGGCACGAGGATGCGTTGTCAATGGAGCCAACGTCATTCTCATAGACATAAATGAGAAGTCGCTAGTGGATACCAAAACAGACCTTGAGAATTTAGCGACGGCTTCAAACTCAGATGCTGAAGTGGTGATGTTCGTCTTACTCCCTACTGCCCCAACATTAGCACCCGTTGACCCTACTGGCAGAATTTGTGGTGATCTTTCCAGCGAAGACATGGTCAAAGATGTAGTTGAGAGAATCAGATCTATACGAGCATCGCTGGATGCATTGATTCACTGCGCCGCTGTTCGATACATGAACAACATTACGTACACTCCAGGCGACAGTCTGGGCCAACTCGAGGCCGCGACATTATCAGCGCCGTACAAAGGCTGGGAACATACCTTTCGCCTGAATGTTCTTGCACCATATTATTTAACGGCCGGATTAATCAGTCTCTTGGGCTCAGCAGCGGCACAAGGAGACGGACGGGGCTGCGTCATCTTGTTCAGCAGTCCGGCCAGCGTGCATAACCACCAGTTTGTTCCATGCTACCAAACATCCAAGGCCGCAGTGGACCATCTTGTCAGAATCATGGCGGCTGAGTTCGCAAACTTCTACAGTAAGAAATTGAGCACCGCTGCCTCACCATGCATCAAACGCCTCGCTGACTTCGTAGTTCGTATCAACGCCATGTCTCCTGGAATTGTTCCCTCAGGAATGACTCCCGACGACGGCACTTCCAATCTGCGCTTAGCTGGCGAGACTCCGGCCAAGCGGGCAGGAAACGAAGAGGACATGGTCGGGTGCGCGCTTTGGCTAATGAGCAAGGCAGGTGCTTTCATGGACGGAAAGGTTGTTCGAGTTGAAGGCGGAAGGTTGCTTATCCTGAAAGGCGTCACTTCCAACTCAGATTAAACATTTAATTGATACCTGAGCATCAAATAGCACGTTACCACGTGGCAGTCCTCAACCAGGTCATCTTCGTGCACGCATAGGTGGTTTAAGGTCTGAGCATGAGTACGACAAGCAGCAAATCGTCTGCTTGCCCCATGAAGATGGATAAAGGAAAAGAAAAAAAACAATAGCATTGTCCTGAACTAGGCTTCGCATTGTACTGGGACGACACCTCCTTCTCTTCCTCCCATCACATGGCGTACCTGAAGTAAGGATTCTTCAAATCTGTCGTATCCCGCTTTCCCAACTCACTGCCAAGCCGCTTTTGTTCTTCCTCAGAGATGTCACTCTCAGCCAGAGCCCGGTCTCGACGACTATTTTCTCTCATGTACCAAAGCCTCCAGCAGATGATGACCAAGATCTGAAGACCAAAGCAGGCAGAGCACGCGATTGTGCCACCGACATAGCAGGGGCATCTTTGGTTTGGAAAACCTGAGCACCGACCATATTCCCACCACAGTATGCAATCAGTGTCATGGACGAAACGACTGTTCTTTTCGTCGTCCCTGCAATGTTCGAGGTGACTAGATAGAACTGGCGTCAGATAAGTCGACCATTTAGGAAAGGAGACCTACTTAAACTCCATCCGAGGAACAGCGATAGAGAGAAGACCACAGTAATGTCGAACATGCCCCATTTGAGCCATTTGTGCTCGGGTGTGTTTGGCATCAGAGACATCACTAGCATACCAACAAAAGGTAAGATGCATGAGATGATCATGATGAACATGCGCTGATTCTGAAATTTCCGAAGGTACCAGGCGACAAGGATGAAGACAATAACGTAAATAGCTGGTTCCGAGTCAACTTCGTGTTTTCTCCTACCCAAGTAACCAAGCCTCTCAACAAGAGGGGGGCGAATAGAAATGGGGAGGACGATACCATTACGGGGTAACCCCCAAAGCATAGATTGCCATGTGTCGAAACCGAAGGTGACGTAGAGTAGAGAGCTGAAGGTGGTAATGCCCCTATAACACTCAATTGTTAGCTTCGTCAAATGCAGCTAAGCTTTTCAACCTACCCGTTAGGGATGCATGCTAGAAAAGTATTGAAAAAGCCGAAATACACCTGCGGATCCTTGAAGCACTCCCGGACGTGATCCCAATTCCACGCCTTGTTGGCGGTCTCCTCTCCAATTTGGTTCTGGCTGACTCGCGCGATCCTGCCGCTCGTTAGTGTTGCACAAAACACGATGATATCAGAATACCTACGCCATTCTCTTCTCAGCTTCGGTCAGCCATGGAACATTCTGGGGCATCCCAAGGACAAAATAGCAAAAAATGGAACCGATGAGTGTGAGCCCGCCAAGGAAGAGGGAAATGGTGCGCCAAGCTGCAATGTCGCCCTTTGCCACAGCGTGTCGGGCGATTCCGTACAAGATCAGGTTACAAGTTATTGTGTAGAAGCCTTGCGAAGATTGCCAGAACAGGGAGCGCTGAGCGTGTTCAGACGTGCGATACCATGCGCCAGTAATTAGGAGAAAGCCAGGAGAGATGTTGCATTCGAAGAAGCCCTGAAGGGCGCGGAGCGCCATCAACTGGGCCCAATTGTTGCATGCGCTGATGCAGAGGAGGCAAATGGCTTGCAGCTTGTCAGCAACTTTCTCTCCGGAGTCATGGATCTCTCTTACACCAACCAACCATGTACACGGTCAGAACACGGCCGAGATTGTACCGCTGCAGCAGCCAGGTGGACGGAAACTCGCCGACGAGGTACGTGATGTAAAAGCTAATAACTTGTGTGAGAAGCCAGCTCGGATGCAGAGATGGCGTTCTTACATGGTTGTCAACCATTGGTACTGCTGGCCATGCAGTCCCAGCTCGGTGTTCATGCCAAAAAGCTTCCTTGCGTTAGTAAGACCGAGATGATTAAGCCATTAGGGTCAAGAGTTGAATACATACCGCCTGAATACTGATGGACGTCTTGTCGGTCTGTTGGATGCCATACATGAAGAACCTGATGTTGGCGTTAGCATGAATACGGGTGGTACATCAAGCAGAACAAACTTACATGGTTGGAATGAGATATCGGTCAATCTTCCGCGTCAACCTCTTGTAATCCTCCTCTGTGTACTCTTGGGTTCAAGTTAACGTCGATCTAAACTTCCAAACGATGCCAAAAACGTCTTACCTTCCGAATGGCCCATTTCAGTGGTGGTCACTGGCTCGATTCCGAGGTCCTTCTCGTCGTCCTTGGAGCCATCCTTCGATTCAGGTCGAGTCATCGACGTCGGGAAAGCACCTGCAGAAGCCATTGAGGTCCACTTGTACGAGAACAACGGCGATGGATTGCTGACTGTTGTGGTGGTTCAAGATCGAGTGGGTAGTTCTGCAATTATCATTCCACAGAGCATGGATGGAGTGTTAAATGCGGCGAGGCCCTGAGTCAAAGCATTTGGGGCTGTTGGTTCCCATCGGTGACCCGTTATCTCGGAAATGTTGATACTGGCCAAGCACTAGAGATAAAGAGGAGGCCGCATTGCCAGGATTCTCATCAAGTCAGAAATCGGTCTCTGTGTATCTCTCGATAAACCGAAGACCTGGACCGGTAGTCAGACTGCGCCCGGTGGATTGATGCATACTTTCCCTTCCTGAGAGATTATCCGTATCGCCCAGTCAATCGAGCAGTTCGGTGTTTCCCGTGGATAACTTCAAAAGATGCGGGTATCACCGAAGGTCCCCGCCCCCAAGGCGGGGGTGGAGCAGCTGTGGGTATTTCTTCTGCGGAGATGTGCTTGGGTGGTATTTCCATGCAGTAATAACGATAACAGATTTCCTGGCTATCGAGATAACGCGAATATGCCTCCGGTCGAAGTGTTCCGATCATAAGTAGTAGAGTATAATAAAGGGGTATGTTACTCTATCATCGCTGCCCTCTTATCGCCCATTTGATACAAGGATGCACAGTGTCAGAACAGATATGGAGGACCAAGACGCTATCCCTGTCGGTAACTCGACCGAGCCTTTTTGGAGAACAGAACTCCACGAGTTGGACAGTCATCGCAGCACCGAGCATCTTCCTGCCGAGTGCGATGTTTTGATCATCGGTGCTGGGTTTGCTGGCACTGCTCTTGCCCACTACATTTACGAAGACAACCCTTCCCCTCCATCTGTTGTGATTCTCGAGGCTCGAGAGGCGTGCTCAGGTGCCACAGGGCGTAATGGCAAGCTTATCCCTACCTCCTTTTCTCCCTTTAATTCACTCGGGAAATGTTCTCAGTAGCCGATAACAAGAGATCTAACTCCACCTCTTAGGCGGTCAACTGAAGCCTGATGTTTACTTCAACATACCCAAGTACATCGAGAAATATGGCGTGGAAGCCGCGGTTGAGGTCGCCAACTTCGAGGCTTCACAGGTCTTTGCAGTGAAAGAACTCGTAGAGAAGGAGAAGATAGACTGCGACTTCACTCTGACCAGGACCTGCGACGCCACTTTGGATGAGGGTCTCGCTACCGCAACTGAGGAGGCGTTCGCGAAGCTTGTCGAATCCGGAGTGGCAAATCTCAAGGATGTACATTACACACCTCGGGCGCGGGCTGAAAAGGTAAAGACTCCCTACCCGCACATTGTTGAGTTTGGGAAATGGAGAAATTCTGACCAGAAGCCTCAGGTTTCGGGCGTAAAAGGGGCCCTATCATGTTTCACGTTCACGGCGGGCCACATTTGGCCTTATAAGATGGTAATGCACTTGCTGAAGGGCGTTGTACAGAAAGGGGCAAACCTCCAGACTCATACTCCTGTCACTCATATCTCAGAAAATCCCCTCCTTGACGGCCGCTGGGAGGTTTCCACGGCCCGAGGAAGTATTAAGGCCAAGAAGGTTTTGCTGGCTACCAACGGATACACTTCACACTTGGCCCCTGAGTTCAAGAACCATATCGTGCCCGTACGAGGCATCTGCAGTCGCATTGCTGTGCCTCAAGGGAAAACAGCACCCCACATGTCGCAGACCTACAGCATCCGACACGGACCGTCAATGTACGACTACCTTATACCCAGGAACGATGGTAGTATTGTTGTCGGCGGCGCGAAGCCGACCTTCTGGACCGATCGGTCCCAGTGGTACAATGTGTTCGACGACAGCAAGCTCATTGAGCCAGCAAAGACTTACTTTGACGGGTTGATGCAGAGAACATTCCGTGGGTGGGAGAACAGCGGTGCTTATACCGACAAAGTCTGGACTGGTAGTAAGTCAAATTTCAGGGACGATAAACACTACCGATTGGCACAGTCAAGCTAATACGAGTCGCTCCAGTCATGGGTTTCAGCTCTGATTTCATGCCGTACGTGGGCGAGGTACCTGCAAAACCGGGCCAATTCATCCTTGGGGGGTTTTCAGGCCACGGCATGCCACTGATTTTGCTGTCAGCCAAGGGAGTGGTGCAAATGTTGCGCCACGGAAAGTCCTTTGCAGAGACAGGTATACCCTCCCTATTCCAGGCCACTAAGGAGCGTCTGGAAAACACGAAGAACTCCATCATAGACGAACACGGTGTCCAGCATGTGAGGGGCAAGTTGTAGTCAAAACTGAATCTCGCTTCCTTAATGTTCATGAAGTACGTAGTCCATCATATTGAAATCATTAATCTTCTCTGAAACGCTTGAACGCTTCCACCCGATCTATCGGGGACATCTCCACCATGGAAGCTAGGTAATTAATAACATCTGTAGCAAAGTCGATACCAAACCAAATGGAGCGCTTGTCACTCAGCTGAGAGTTGATAACAAGAATCCTGCGTCTTCAATTTTCAAACAGTCTCTCTTTCTACGTCAAAACATACACCAACGCAGGTTTTAACAGGGCGGCTGTTTGACCTACTTGCGTTTTCTAGCTAGAGAATGAGCTCAATCGATCGATATTCTTTAACAGAACCACTATTTCTCTTGTGCCAGAGCGGCTATCTTTCCTGTGTACTCTCTATTATTGTTAGCGTTGTAGTCTCTATTTCCGTTGCTGTTGTCGTCGTCGTGCCTCATCGTCGTCCCTCATCGTCGTCCCTCATTAAAGTCAACAAGTGCACAGAAAATGTAGCCGCCCAAGCACAGGGGTTTTAGGCTGTCTCTTCTTTAATCCTACTTGAAATAATAATTAATGATGCCCTCCGCTAACCCAGGGAGGTCATCTGCGACTACCTCCATTTCGCCATATAAATCGGAGCAAGACTCCTTCTCCCACACAGACACCCACGCACCCTTGAAACTAGTAGTGAATAGGGCGTTAGTCTGTTACGTTCTACCGAGTGCTGGAAGTGATCGTGAGCTTACCCACATTGCCGCGCACCGGCTGTATCCCAGATATGTGCTGCGCCGAACCAGACCTCACGTTCCTCCTTGGGTAACTTGTCGAGAATGTACTCGTAGGTCTCCGGCGCTGGCTTGCCCACGCCAATGGTATCGCAAGAGACGAAGTTTTCGGAGGGGAAATCCTCTCCGCCCTTGGCAAGATATCCGCCCACGCGCTCGGTGTCACCGGCTGTTAGACACCAGACGGTAAACCCTGCCTTCCGGAGCTTTGAGAAGCATTCACTTAAGCCTTCTCGGGTCCTGAGTGCTCGGTACGAAGCCAGCAAGAACTCGCGGTCCTCATCCGTCGCGAATATACGCGGCTCCTGTATACCCGCCTGCCAAAGAGTTCTGTAGAAGATGGACCGGAAGATGTCAAAGAACTTCGCGTACTTTGCTCCGGAGATCGTCATGTAGGTGTATTCCTTCTCGCCCGCCTCCATCCATGCGTATCCAAACAGGCGGGGTCCCACATGTTTGGCTCTCAAACGATCACCAAGCCGAGCCTCTATAGCTTCGAAAAAGGCCTCGTAGGAGATCAGTGTTCCTACAAAAATTAGTATCGATGTAGTAGTCATCTTGACCAGGTATTTCACGTACCAACAACATCGAACACGACGTGCTTGTTTGCTGGTGACATTGTACACAGTGGAAGGCGAGGACTCTGGACAATTTCCCGGCGGTGGTATAAACGACAAGAGGACCAGCCGTTTGCACCTGGTAGTTAAGACAACGTGCCTTTCTGGGGCCGTGTTAGTGAGAAACTGCGACAGCGGCGGGGCGCGGCAAGCTTACAGAGCATAAGATGATAAGGATCTACTTGATTTAAATGATGTGACGTACTTAGAACATCAACTCATTTAATCACAGGCATTAGCCCCGGCCAGTTACCGCAGCCACAGATCGGATGGCTTATCGCGTCGCATCAGACTTGCCGGCCGCCGACCGCCGAAGTTTGCCCCGCAAATGCCCCCCTGAGGATTCGGCATCCAGGGGTAGTCGGAGAATAACGAAGAAAGTGACAAGACACACGGGGAACACCGAAGAGATCTCGGCTATGGTAAAGATGCCAACTGGGGGAAGGGAAGCGGCTTCATACATTCTCCGTGAGTTCAGTGCGACAATTCATGACTGGGCCGATTCTTTCCCAGGCAAATCGTTATTTAACGGCAAATTACTACTAGATTGCTACACCATCAATCAGCAAGATAGGTGCGTAATTGCATTGCCTCGCCTTCCGTTGAGCACAAGACGGAAAATCGCGAATCCCCAGAATGAGTAGAGTTCTCTTGACAGGTGAGTTTTCAAACAAGATACCACCAAAATACTCATTCTGACCCTTTGACTATTTAAAGGAGGGAGTGGCTTCATTGCTGCACATGTTCTAAAAACACTGCTGGATCGCGGGTATTTCGTGACTACCAGGTACGGAGTGAAATAAAGGCTGATCTCTGTGTTCACGGTAGACACACGGTTACCACCACCGTCAGATCTACGAAAAAGGGAGAGCAAATTCTTGCAGCGTACAAGAACATCCCGAAAGAGAAATTGTCATATGTTATTGTCAGCAACATCGCCCGCGAAGGCGCCTTTGACCATGTGAGACCTGTGACGACCAGTTGTGTAAGCGGAATGGATCAGAACAGAGAGCTAACTTTCCCCTGAACCTGTGCAGGCTGTTCAATCCGATCCCCAATTCGACTGTGTCATCCACACTGCGTCGCCGTTCCATGAGAACTTTGACGATCCCGTGACAGACCTGCTCGATCCTGCTATCAAGGGGACCATTGGGCTGCTTCGGGCAGTCAAGAATCACGCACTCCAGGTAAAGCGTGTCATAATAACCTCGTCGTTTGCAGCCATCGTCAACAGTGCGTCGCCGCCTTCAGTATACGACGAAAATTCATGGAATCCTATAACTTGGGATGAGGCCGTGGCTGAACGCTCCCTGGCGTATCGCGGCAGCAAGGTGCGAACAGCAACTACCGTAAACTTATGATGGTGGTAGTTGACTGATTTTAACCACAGAAACTCGCAGAAGAAGCGGCATGGAAGTTTGTCGAAGAGGAGAATCCCAACTTTGACTTGGTGACAATGAACCCGCCAATGGTGTACGGCCCAGTCATTCATCATCTTGAGAACTTCGATGGCCTCAATACGTCTAACCAAAGGATTCGCGATTTCATCCAAGGAAAGATCGTAAACGACAAGCTGCCCCCAACCGGCACGTTCTTATTTACTGACGTCCGAGATCTTGGTCTGGCACATGTTAGGGCCATGGAGGTTCCGGAGGCGGCAGGCAAACGCTTTTTCATCACCGCAGGGCATTATTCAAACAAACGAATTGTCGACGTTATCCGAGACACACACCCTGAGCTTGCATCCAAGCTACCTAAGAATCCGATTGATGACTTCCCCGAAGATCTATACGGCTATGATAACTCGAGGGCCCGCCAACTGCTGGGAATCGAGTTTCGGTCACTCCGGGAATGCATTGGCGATGCAACCGATTCTTTTCTCAACTTGGGGATTGCGTAGTTACGGATAAGTAAAGAAGTTAGGGCATTAACTCTTTGACTTCCGCCACCAAGCTGCAAATGTGACTTGACGCGTCTTAGGTATGGGGCTAAAGGGTCTACGTTTCGAATAGTTGTATTCCCCCAACTTGTCTAATTGCAATTGCTACTCCAATTCAAGGACGCCGATAATAGTTCTCCAGACACTCAGATAGTCATCGCCACCTTTCCAGTGCGGCGCAAAGAGGGCAAGAATCTCGGTGCATTTGATCAAATCTTTTGCGTGCGACTGTGCGGGCGTCCACTTCTTTGAGATGCCCCTCGCAATAGAGCATCCTGCGATGAAGGCTCTAGAGCTTGCTATGATTGGCGGGATGAAATCATGCGGCGACGAAGCACAGGCGTGAACGGTGGAAATCAGCTCGGATGCCTGGCTCACAACTTTGCGCCTCAGAGTCTTCATGCCTTTGGCGTTTTCCTCATCAGCTTCTTGAAAACAAAACAGGCACTGCTTATGAGCAAAGCAGATCGGGAGGAAAGAAATCCAGGTCTCTTTGGCGGCTGGGTGTTGTGTATGAAAGGTGTCGAGAAGATGCATTAGTGTTTCCACCTCGCCAACGAATGGACATCCTTGAGCTTCGTACACACCACCTCGGCCGTAAAGCTGGTCAGAGATCCGGGCATACAGATTGTACAGAGTCTCGCTCTCGGACGTGGTAGGTAACTTGGAACCACTCAGCATACTGGGTCTGCTAAAAATGGTCTGTAACGACCTGAGACTATTAGCCAGCAGCACAACCACTTGCGGAGCACCTCATTCTTCTCACCCTTCGATCTTCCGTAGAACTGACATTAGACGGATCTCATCGGGGCCGCAAGTGTGGGCTCTGCTCATGTTGTCTTGGCCACCATCCTGTCCAGCTCGCCCCACAATTGGAACTAGAGGAGCTTGGTGCCAGCCGAGCTGCAGGCATGTGCGCGCAGCGAGGTCGAGTAGTTCCCAGGTGACGCCCCTGCTCGGCTCGGCCAACTCATAGATGAGAAGAAGGAGAACAGCTGTCAGAGTATCACTGTCCCCGGCTGAGATTATTGGTGTGACCAACTCATTTGCCCAATCACGACAGATTTGCGCGAGAGGCTTCCAGTTGGGATTTCGATAAGATTCTCGAGCGGCAGCGATGCCACATGCCATGAGGGCTTTGAACTTCGAAGACTCAGGCAGCTTCTTGAAGCTTGCACCATCGTGATTCAGAAGCTGAGGCACGAATACAGCATATTGAGGCATGATGCAGCGTTCGTAGCGTCCAAGAAGGTACCTCAATATGCTGGGTGTAAGCTGAGACCTGTCATTGTACGAAATACTTGGCGATAAGGAGCCATCAGTCTCGGTAAAGATGTCGTCGACGTTAGGCGAGGCTTCGGCCAGCGGCAACGCTTCGAAGACGACGCGGGCGAAGCGTGACGGAACTGAGTTGTCGAGGTGAATGTCGGACCCTGGCCTTGCGGGTATCAAAATGTGAAATAATCGTGAGCCGTTATCTGATGGGTTTCTGTTGTAGAACTCGTTACTAGCCATTCGAAGCACTGAAGAGTTGATTTTCTCCAAATTGAAGGAGATTAGTTTTGGAGAGGCAACCTACTGAGGTAGGCTTTCAGGCCGGTTCAAAGCTAGTTGGGATTGCAAATTCTCGATCTTCTCATTCAAACTTTGGATATAACTACGAGATCAATCAGCCCTTAGCGTAGCTCGTCTGCTGAGGCAGATGGATCTGCAGACCTTCTGGGGATATCTTGCTGAAGAGCATCATCTCGAAACGTGCAATCCAGATCGCTTCTTGAGCAATTAGCACAGGCTGGTAGGCGAGAGTCACACTAAACCGACACTTGTTAACCACTCTAGACGGTGAGTGCCGACGAGGCTTGGTGACGCGCTATCGGAGGAGGGGACAGACCTTGATTCTTCGATTTCGACACCGATTGCACGTCTGGAGCATGATGGCATGGGCTGCCGATTATTATAACAACATGAACTAGTGTCAGAGGATACTGTATGTCCAATGAATACCTTGACTATGGTTACTGATGGGATGGGTACTGCGATATCGAGGGCCTACTCCGCATCGCTATAACCGAAGCCTTTATCTAACAACCGGTCATCCTTGCTATTTTATGGAGTCGGTCCCTTATCTGTCCTTGCTTCGGACAGCACAGCCCCAACCAGCAAGTTTTCGATAACTCAATTTCTCTGCCGCGATTGTTGCCCAGTTGCTGGTTTACTGTAGCTTACCACCTGCAACAAGAGGTCAACTCGAATTTTGGTACCTTGATCTCGCTCCTACCCGTGACCCGTATTGCTCCCCATATCTATGAGCAAGAACCTAGCCTATCTACATGGTTGCGCTCCCCGATTCTAATAGAGCTTTACCTTTATGCAGCTGAATTTGCACCTCTAAAGATGCAGAAGTCGCACCGTCGTTCCACGAAGGTTTGCACACGGTGTAGGCAACGCAAGACCAAGGTCAGTGTCCACAACAACTGGGCTCTACAAGCAGCAAAAATGATGAGTTTTGGACAGCACTTCTGACTTTCTTCTTGCTTTTTAGTGTGATTTCAAGTTTCCAGAATGCACCTCGTGCAAGTTAGCAGGCGCACCATGCCTGGGCTTTGATCCCGCAACACGGAAGCCTGTCCCGAGAAGGTAAATAGCAGCCCGCAGCTTTGAGCAACAGTCCTTCCCGAATATCAATTAGCGCTTGTTGACCTCTGCTGTAGCCTAGTCAAGTCCCTTGAGGCTCGTGTCGCCGAGCTTGAGGCACAAGTGCTTGCTTCTCGCGCAGGGCATCAACAATACCCCTCATTGATGGCTTCGAAAATCGCCCAAGCAACCATATCCTTCGGCACGCCCATCACTGGCTCATATCCTCTGTCCAAGATTTCGCCGAATTTATTCATGCGCCCCTCATGCCCTCCATTAGCCATCTCGGCCATCGCCCGTGCCCCCGATCCAGAGCTAGGATCAGATCAAACAACCCAGACCCATGAGTCTCCGGCGAACAGGGAGGGCACAATCTACCCCGCGAACCCCTACACGAGCAATTTGATCAACCTCAAAAATATTCCGAACTGGGCCCTCGACCGAATGGTGCGCAACTATGCCGACACTCACCTTCCACAGTACCCTTGCATTCCCGAGGCCCTACTAGAGAACATTGTCGAGCGCGCAAAGGATGAAGCTGGCCAAGCCCCAGGCTCTCCCTTGACCCATGGAACCCCTACTCTCCCCAAGACCTTGGATGCCTTTGAGAGTTTTGTCCTTTTCATTGTTCTAGCCATCTCGGCACTCACTATGACCTCAAAGGATGAGCAACAAGCTCGCTCTGCCTCTGAGTCTTTCTACAAATCGGCCTTGAAACATTTGCAAACTATTGGAGAATGCCGGCAAATCCAAGCTCTTCATATCTCACTACTCTTATCTCACTATTCTAGTATGTGTCCAGAGAGACTTGACAATTGGACGTGCATCGCAAATGCAGTCAGAATCGTCTTGGGTTTAGGTCTTCATCGGGAGTTTTCTGAAGAAATCGATGCTGGGCAAGCGCGGTTACGATCCGAACTGTTCTGGGTCACTTATGGAATGGAAAGGTCTCTATGCACTAATCTCAGGCTTCCACTGTCCTTCCCTGAGGAAATCATTACCACCAAAGTAGGCTTCCCTATTCAGAGACTCTTACCCTTGCAATTCCATGTACCTAACCGATTATAGTTGAGAGCGCCATCATCTGATGAAGCGAGTGCTTATTTCAAAGTGGACGATATGATTAAGAAGTCCTCTGCCAACCATTTATATCGGTATCGTGCGTTGGAGACCGAGGTGCATCGAGTCCTTTATCTTCAAGAAGACATCCCCGCGCTCAATGGAACGACCATAGGGGACTGGATGTTGGATATTAGCAGCCGGCTAGAGACCTGGTATGCTAATGCCCAAACATACACGCAATACAATATGCTTGAATTCAAGCATGTGCAGTTCAACCATCTAAAGGCCCGGATTCACCGGCCGACACCTAGGCTAAGAACGAGACTCCCTGAAGATTGGGGAATAGTACTAGAGTCCTGTGAGGTAAGCTCTATCGACCTCTCGCTTCATTACAATTCAGATCACTTCTGCTAATCATAATTACATTACACAGAAACTCATCGAGGATTATGTGAGTCAAGAGCTCCGCGGGCGGCTGTTCTATCCCTGGCACGGCGTACACATCTTGTTTGAAACCGCCATGATAGCGCTGCACGCATCATGGTCTTCGCGAGAATACCAACCGTTCAGAAATCAGGCAGAACACATGGTGCAAACGCTGCTTCCTCAGTGCCTGCAAGTCCTGACCAACATCGGGCAACGGTGGGGCGAAGCGACGAGATGCGCTGGCAAGTTGAGGCCACTTGTACAAAAGGTTTCATCTGCCTTCACGTGGGCAAATCAACTGTCTGTTCATGAAGCTGCGTTGATAGAGGATGAGATTGAGAGTTTGATCTTCTCGGACAAGAACCTGTCATGGAACGCCGTTACACTAGAGAACAGCGGCCTTGGTTTTGAAGATGGCGCATTGCTTATTGACAACATGCTTGTCGACGACCTCAACGCCCTCCAATGGGCTCCAGACTGGGATCTTGTTTTTGGTGAAATTCTCTAGGTAGAGGTCTCTCAGTTCAGGAAAGGAAATTAGATATGAAAGCTGCTCTAGGCCGACAAGTTCGTATGCACTTTGCCAAACTTGGTCTTTGAACTATGTGTATTCTCATCCGTGTCGTCGTCGTCCCTGTCGTCCCTGTCGTCCCTTCGTCTTATAACACTACTATTCAATTGGATAGTCAAAGACATTCGCCGAAACATCTGAGTCCAACATCATTCAGTTTTCAACCATCTGAGGTGTCAAATTATTTTGCTCAGCCGAGCACTAAAGATACGCAACGCCTGCTTGATCGCTTCCGGGCTTTGAAATTCACTGTACACGACTCTATTTTCTGTTGCACTGCACTCTTCCGTCACTATTTACCTGGAGATCCGAGCAGCGAAAACATGTGCTGTCTCCCGCTCCCGCCTCGCGACAGCGGTTGTAGAAGTCGTCTCCATCAATGCTCCACCTCTTGATCATATTTTGTAGCTAATGATGACGTTAGTCTGGCTGTAATGAAGAATTGGGAGAGCTGAGCTTACGTATCGCCCCTCAAATCGAGGTCCTGGGCTGTGGGCGTTCCAGGTTGTCTGCGAATCGGCGAAGTGCTCATATGGAGCTTATCATGGTGTCAGTTCATCAAGTTGGCATGAAAGGATCGCGAAAAGGCCTACCCCAAACGTAGCCAAAGCAGGCTCTCGCGGCGACCTTGGCTGTCGCCGCATGGTCAACTGGACCGTCGGACCACTGCTGGCAGGCACAATAGTCATGGGAGTCTGCCAGGACGCCAGAGCTGTTTGGTGTCAGCAAAGTCACTGAGTCGCAATGCGGAGAGCGTACAGTAGCGTGATTAACGCGGCAAATAACTGTAAACGCATGTTGTAATGAACGTGGGCAGCTGTTGCAGCTTGAAGCGAAAGTAAATATTCGAACGAATTCGGAGCAAGTTGGATTCATCGAACATGACCTTATGATATAAATGCGGTCATGTTGACTTATATCTTTGGGCCATACGAACTGCACGATTGCAAATGCAGCGGTGATCCCGGCAACGCCGATAGGTCAAGTCCGAGTGCATGAACGATTAACATTTGACTGTACCCAGAATAGCAAACCTTATTAAATACCTCCACGAGAACACTGCCCCCCTTTTCTTGTCATCATTTATCTTTAATGTTGTTTCTCTATCACGTTACACTTCTCATTCTCATTGAATAAACTATTAATTTGTCTAGTCATAAGGCTGCCCGGATTCCGCAGGGTATCAGTGCGATGATCAGCGGGCAAATAGAGTTTTCGCGTTCGTTCCCGTTAAGAAAAAGAAATCTCCTGAATTCATTAATCGTGCGCACGTGCGCAATTTCCCGTCTTTACGACAATAGTCTTATTGCTCGTTGATACATGTACATATAGCACGGGAGGTTCGCCTCTAGTCGTTCCCCTAGCGGGTTGTCGATTGATGCTTCTCTCCACGGTCTTTTCTGTTTCACCTTTGTAGTTGACTTCACCAATATGAAAGTTTTCAACTTCTTCCTCATCCCGATCTTCTGCGTTGCGCTTGCCGCGCCCGCACCCTCGCAGAACCAGTGCATCGCAAATACGCCAAACGTGCTACAGTACTCCGCGCCCGATGGATCGTATGTAGTATCCTTCCAGCGATTGCCCCAAGTCCACTGCCGTACTAACAAAACTCTCGACAGGATCGTTCAAGAAAAGGGTTGCGGCCTCGTTATCCCACGAGACACCCCTGAGGCTACAGCAGCGATCGCGAAGCGTGGCTGGTTCGACACACTCCAGGTGGTGTGGATCATCACGCTTTCGGATTCGAGGGACCTCATCATCCGAACACTTCTCAGCATGTTCAACACCGACATCAAACTGTTCACGGAAGTGGAGGGCATGGGCGTCACCATCGACGACGTCACTCAGCAAGCCAGCCAAGTCTCGTTCAAGTTGAATGCGAGAGGAACATGGGGCAACGCGTCTGCAAGCTTTGTCTACAACTACGTCAACGGAGGCATTACCACTTTCGTGCCAGGGGGTGCCCAGGATGCCAATGGCAATAATCTGACGGTCAACACTAATTACTGTCACGCGAGGCAGTAGGTTCTGCAACTTAACTTTCTAGCGTGGCATGGGTGAATGTTTGTAGCCTTTGGAGTTTTAGATGGCCTTTATCTCAATTTAATTCAAGTCAGATCTCTTAGGACTCAGTCGTGACTATGGTCAAATCATTCCTCAAATATGACAACGAAGAGACGAGCTTTTCCATTGTTGACATGGCATGAGTCAAGTAGTCTCGCCGGAGCATTGCCTTGTCTAAACTTTCATATACTGAACTGCAAGCTCCATAAACTGTATCTATAGGAGCTACTACGATATGATTCTGCAATGCGCAATTGATCACGCACGAGAAAGCGTGATGTGAGCATCAGGTCCACAGGAAGTGCATAACATGACTGCCAGCAATAAATCCCAACCTGCACCTGACTTGTGTCTTGGCACCAGGTGCGACTGACTTAGGTTAATTGAAGTCCGCAGCACTATATCAACAGATGCCTCCAGACCCTCTCCATTGTCTGGGCAAACAGTGCCGAGAAACTCAACCGTGATAAGCCCACTTGCGTGCCGCCTGCCGAGCTCACGAGTCACGCCACGACTCAGTCAATGCAACCTCGGCTACGCGCGAGATAAGAGTACGGCCTACAGCATGTATTGACGTACGAGCCAAGATGATCCCACCGGTCAACTCGTCGCACATGTGTCTTCCTCGGCTAAAGAATCCTGTAGCTCGTCTTCGTCCAAGGCGCGAGTCTCCGATCTGGAGACAGAGCACACACGACTTGTTAGCTTCCAAGCAGGATATCGGACGGTTTTCATGATTGTATGTGTATCTCCGCGTGCGTGTTCTTACGTGATGGAGTTGCCGGTTGAAACATCATTATTCAGTAGCGAAAGCGGTGGCCGTCACGAGATCTAGTTCGTCTTGCCGCTTTGTATCTGAGGTTGGCAGCTTTCTTTTAGAGATCGCCTAATTTTCCTACGTCTTAGTGGCTACATATCCTGTGTACTTAGTAACTTTGATAAGGATAATTTGGACGACGAAGATAGACGACGACGATAGACAACGACAATAGACGACGATAACAGTAATAACAGTAGGAACAAAAATAAGTCACGATAGTAGCGACGATAGTAGTAACGGCGACGACAGTAAGATAGCCACAGGAAAGGTAGTCACTCTAGCACAGGAAGATTAGGCCGTCCCTTCTTTTACTATCACTTGCTCAAATATATTCAAACGCCAACCACTCATACCAGGCTCGCCACTTCTAAGAAGACGCCGGCTGATTCTCCAACACCCACCTCACCCCATCAACAACAACATCCGGCTGCGTCATCTGCACAAAGTGCCCACTCTCCCTCGCGAACACAATCTCGCTCCTCCGCGAAACCTTCAGAAACTCCCTCATCAGCCCCTCGCACTTCTCATCCACCGTCTCAATCAACCCCCTCACATACCTCCTCTCCTCCTCCGTCCCGTTCCCCCTCGCCACCCCCGCCGCATACAACCCGCTCCAGTCCCGGCTCCGCGTGCCCGCAACCACATACACCGGCCGGTCCCCAAGAAGCGGCTGCCTTCCCGCCAGCCCCTTCCTCCGCAGCGCCTCAAAACTCGCCGCGTACTCAGACTCCTCCCGCTGCGCAACCAGCTTATGCTTCTCCGTCGCCCCCGCCGCGCGGAACGCGTCCCACTCCTCGCGCGTCAACTTGTGCGTCGCCTCTAACCCCCAGGCAGCGTACACATCCACCCCGGCAGCGACCTTCCAGAGGACAGGGTCGTTTACGTCCAGCACCAGAGGTGCCGTCTCGTGGTTCGCGTCCACGAGCACCAAGCCCGCGACCTGGCTCACGCCCTTGAGGGCGAAGTACTCGTGCGTGAGCACGCCCGCCCAGGAGTGTCCCACGAGGATGAGCGGGTTGGTGATGGGCGCGCGCTCGATTAGCAGGGCGAGCTCGAGCGCGATGTTCTCGGCGGTGGGGGGGAGCGGGGAGGTGTCTGAGTTGCGGTGGCCGGAGCGGTCGTATGTGTAGCTCCGCAGCGAGGGGGGGAGGGCGCGGACTACGGCTTGCCAGTTGAGGGCGTCGCTGGCTACGCCGGAGACGAAGAGCACGACGGGGGAGGTGGGGGTGCTGGGCTCGGGGCCATGGGTGTAGAGGGCTAGGGAGTGGGTGCCGATGTTGACGAGGCGTGCGTTTGGAGGGAGTGGGGAGGCCATTGTTCTTGATGTTTGTGTGTTCTTGGCTAAGGGCTTGGGATCAACAGTGTCGGCCGATCAAGTCACCTGGCTTTGAAATCGACAAGCTGATGAAGTTTCAGAGTATAGATATTCCGATGTAGTGGCTTTATAAACTACCGCTTGGCGCCCTTCTGAGTACATCTTTAGCGGTGCTGTGCCGCATGCATGGTCCATAACCCCTGTCCCGGCTTACATTCGTGATTTCGTGCTTACTTGACGTCGTCTTGCCGACCTTCAACATCACGTAAGCGAAGATCCTGTATCTCGGTCAAGAAATCTCCGAATTCAATGGAAATCTCGGTTTGTCGTCGTGGGCCTCGTAGTTCGGGGCGTCTCACATTTCATGAGTTCCCCTTGAAAGGTGAAAGAATGCATTGTCGCGACAGGACCGTTCGATATTTCCAGCTTCAGAGACTGTATTTCCTTCTTTGTGTTCCTCGCGCATATAATATGTCATTCTGCGATTACCAAAGCTCTTTTGGAGCGGGCATTTATCAGCTCTGCGCCGTACTGGACTAGATCACATCTCGAGCATTGAGTTGTTCTCCAAGGCATATGATGTTCAAGAAAGGGGTCTATTGGTATTTTGTAGATGACAAGGTCGGAATCGTGGCCTTTTCGGAAAGTTTCACGGGCGTGGTTTTGGATCTAGAAGGCGCTCGGAAGTTTATGAGTTGCCAGTTAGGTGGCAGGTAACAAGAGTTGATTCATGGGGCCAATATCAACGCTGCGTAGGTCATACCAAGAGGCCGCCTATTTTCCCCATGGTAGAGTGACTGATTTTCCTGTGGCTATACTTTATCTCACCGTCGTCGTCGTCGCTTCTGTCGTCGCCGTCGTTATCTTATTATTATTATCATCATCGCTATCATCGTCGTTGCTACTATCGCTTCAATAAGGTAAGGGTAGTTAAGAACACAGGAAGATTAGGTGGTCTCTATACCAAACGCTCTTCCTCCCCTAAGGTTATCCTTCCCTTATAAAAACGATACACGTTTCTAAAATACGCCGTCTGTTACCTGCCAGCACCTAGGTACGCATGGAGGTGAAAGCGCTTCCAAGCTTGCGCGGCCCCACTCCAGCCCGCCGCCGACCTCACCTCACCTCACCGCGTATTCACCCCTCAACCCTCAACCTCCTTAGTCCCCGTTCCTTCCCTCCGTCCTCAACAGCGGATGGAGGAGTTGGTGGCTCAGTTGGTCAGGTCTGGCCAATGTGCTTGCGCCCTGAAGTCCTCGGCTCTTCATCCGCTGGGGTTATAATATGGTTATGGGTTCAACCCTGCCTTTTGTCATTTGAAAGAACTTTTTTCTTCTTTTTTCTTTTCTTTTTGCTTTCCCCTTTTCACTAGCTAGTCGTCATTCATCTGTCCTTTGTTCTTTCGAACTTCAGTTATTTTAACCCACTGACTGATACCTTCTTCGCCCACGAAACCTAACCCTCCACGAAGTCGCAGAACCCCGTCGGCGCGACTCGACCACGGCAACAACCATCGTTGCATCTCTGAAACACAGCAGCGTCGGCGACGGCCTAGATGATCAGAGTCTGAAGCCTGCCCTCTAGCATCCTCGCGAGGCACTACGCCCGACACCACGGCATGACGTTCAATAGATTGCATCGTCTGGGCGACGACTAGCGAGACCGCCGCTGGCTTTTTTCGACGCCTCGCCTGCTGCTGAGGTTTATGTCGCAGAGAGGGCGGTTGCGCCGAGACTTCTGCGACGAGGGATTGGAGCCCGCCCGCTTACATTGTGGATTTCTTGGCCAGCGAGAATGGTAGCAGTGTGAGAGCGCTTGGGCGCATAACCCGAAGGTCGGTAGAGACTGAGACCGGCACGGCCAAGACGGCATGCCACCCCGACCGGCAAGCTAGAGGCATCCACCTCCCTGGCAAACCACTTTCACAAAGACGTTAATTCTCTTGGGTCAAGATGAGATGAAAAGATCGTAAATGTCATGTTTGCGATATGCCTGTCCTGTAGTCTACATGATCTACCGATATGCAAACGGAATACTCCAAAAAGAAAAGAGGTATCATGACGACATAACCGGAAGTGCCCAGGCGACAGCCGGCTCCGAACCCATTTGACTCCTTGAAACGACGGACGAGAAAGTATGTACCCAATGATGTGGATCCTCCAAAAGTAAACGCTCCAAATGCCCAGATAAATGTAAATCCCCAGATGATGGAACCAAATATGCTAGAATATATCATGCAAAATGTCTAAAACTTCTCCATGAAGTTCTTGCGCACAGTCCACATGCGCGCGCGTTTGCCGTACAAGAACATGGGAATCGTAGCCAGCAAGAAGATAAGCTGGATGACGCCGAGCCAGATGAAGACGCTCTTGGTGCCTTCGGCGGTGATCCAGTGCGTGACAAACAGGCTGAAGACCAGCCCATGGAAGATGTTTTTGCTAAAGTTGAGCGTGACAAGGGCCTCGCCGGCGTACTGGCGGTAGCTGTCGACGCAAAAGGTAATGCTGGTCGTCGAGCCGAGGGTGCACCCGAAGGAAATGAGGCCGAAGAAGACGGTGGGTACGATCCAGTGATCGCGCTCCTCCGCGGACCAGCCGAAGCCCATCAGACCGATGACGGTGGTGAAGAGGACGGGGATGGCCATGACGAGACGGAACTCGGGCTCGTAGAGGCCGCCGTTGCGGCGGGCCATCGTCTTGACGATAATGTCGGAAACCTTGCCCGCGACGGCGGTGCCGAGGACGCCGCCGACGAAGGGGGAGAGATAGACCAGACCGGTCTGAAGGGCGTCGAAATTGTAGGAGGCGCGGTTACGATAGATGAGAGCGACGGACTCGGAGACCACAATAAGCCAGCCGACAGAGAGGGAGTAGACGGCAGCCGACCAAAGGACAGCGGGGTAGGCAAAGAGTACGAATGGGCGGAGCATAACCTTGAACCACTTGTCGTGGTTAAGCCGGCCGTTCCAGGGTTTGAGCTGCTCGCCGAAGGAGCGGGCAGGTTGGTGGCGGAGGGTGTGGGTGTAGGCAAGGGCTTTCGGGGGCGAATTGAGGTTCGAGGAGGGAAGTTTCTCGGCTTCCAGGGCCGGGGCTTTGGCAAAGAAATCGGAGTTTGCGGGGGATGTCGAGGTGCCGGAGGTGCGTGGCTCGGGGGCCGGAGAGTTGGTGGACTCAGGCTGCTTTTCGGGGTCGGCCTTGCGCTCCGCGTTCGGGTCGGGGGCGAAGCCGACGTGGAGGTCCTTGTGGGGGTGAGACGGAGATAGAGGCGCGGGGCTGGTCGGTCCTGCGGCGGTCGGGGTCTTGGCAACTTGAGGAACATCGTTGCGGGAGGAGAGACGGTGTCGGAAGCTTGGTCTCCTCGACGGTTTCCTTGACTTGGGGACAGGAGTTCTGTCCCAGAAGGTCTCGGGGACGAACAGGAAGAGGAGGACACCGCAAAGGGCGACGACCATGGCGACGATCCTGGGTTTGGTGAGCGAATGGTACGGGAAGTGGGAGCTTGAAACCTACCAGAATACCCATCGCCAGCTCAGGCCCTGGATAATGACAGCACTGACGAGAGGAATCAAGTTCTTGCCACCCAGTAGCAGCAGGGTGTAGATGCCGATGCGGAAGGCACGCTCATGTAGGAAGAAGATCTCGGCGATTGTCGCCGAGGGAAGGCACTCGACTGGGCTGACTGCGACTCCTTGGAAGATTCTTGCAAGGATGAGGGAGGCGAAGTTGGGAGACAAAGCAGCCCATACGGAGCTTGCAATGAAGATGATGGAGCTGAAGAGGTATACAGGCCTCTTTCCGTAAAGGATGGCTGTCGGCGAGAAGATGACCGAGCCGAGACCCATGCCCATCATGTACAGACCTGTGGTCAAAGACACCGTTTCGGTCTCGATGTGGTAGTCTTCAGCAACGTTGGTGAAGCCAGCAGCAAGAATGGGCGTCATGCCTCCGCCGACCATGCAGTAGAAGCCGAGGGACAGCAAGGCACAGTCACGTCGCCACGCGGGCCAGTTCAGAGGGTCGTTGGCTGATTCCTCGGGCTGGGGGTTGAGGATGATGCCATCCTTGGTCGTCTTCTCCGGTGCTGGTGCAGGTGGGGCCGAGTACGCGGATGATCGACGCCCGGTGGGCGTTTCGGGCGGCTCCGGGAATCCCGTGGGAATGGACGAGTGAGATGTCCTTGCAGGGGCGTTGCGCAAGCCCAAGGGCTCATTTCGGTGAGCAGCCAGTAGAAGTACCGAGCCTGGGAAGGTCAGCCGCAGTCCATGCCAAGGAGGAAGTTGACTCACCAGGAACTTCAATGGTTTTGGGGTCATTGAGAACACCCATGCTCCATTTGGGAATGTTGGCCTGCTGCTCGTCATCGGAGCCCTCAGAGCCCTCTGTTTGGCCAGGCTTGTTTCCGAAGACCCCGCCGAAGCGACTCTTCCATGTTAGAATGCCGGCCATGTTGGCGCGGTGTGAAGGGATTGCGACTGGATGTGTAAGGTTGCCAAGGCGCGATGAATGTCAGGTCTGCAGGTGCCAAGCTAGTGTGAGTCTGTGGTGGCAGAGATGTGTTTGAGAAGAAGATGGAAGGCTGCAGGACAGGAAGATGGCGAGCTGGATATACGGGGAGTAATAGGGCTGTGATCTCAAGTTCGGTCGAGCATGGCTTCCGGCCCAGACGTGCACGGGAAGATGAGATAAGGTTGCAGGAACACACGGACGCGGAAGATGGCGATTTTCAAAGCCGCACCAAACAGGAGATGGGATTCTGGATGCCTCCGCGGAGATGACAGGAGGCTGAACGGTCGGACTCGAGAAGTGTTGAGGTTTGCGAAAAGAGCAGACGCACAAGCGCGGCGAGGTGAAGATAAAATGGTGTTGAGGTAAGGTTGCAGCGAGGCAGGCCGTGGATGAAAATAGCGGTGGACGCCGACAAGGTGAAGGAATATCGACCAGGGCCTGGAGTAGAAGAACCGCAAGCAATGGGACCTGGATGGCGGGGGTAACAGATTGCAGCAACACCCGACTGAACGAGGGTGTTGTTCTTGGGCCGTGCAGAGCGATGGCGTCAGATGGCCAGCGCGCCGTTTGATTGTGATTAAGTGATGGCTGGAATTAGCGTCTCAAGTAGGAGCAGGCGACCATCAGATCAAGGATGAACCTTTGGCTTTATGGCAAAACCAAGCGGGTGCGGCGAGCTGAGTGTTATGCCTGGCCTGGGGCTGGGAGATGGGGGAACGACGGCGGAAACAACATGGGACGAAATGAAGAAAGGAGGCCGATACAGCCAGGATTGGCCGGCCAGCGAGTCAAGCGCGAGTCCCGTCTGTCGAAGACAAGGCAAGGGCTCTTCAATCTGACCAGGCTCGAGATGGCAGATGCTGGGCAAGAGAGCGAGCGATACGGGATTGATGCCCAGAGTGGCAGCACAAGCAGTAGAGACTGTCGGCTGGTGGGGATTTCTGCCGTGTTCTGTGCTTGTGTCTGTGCTCGCAGCGTTGGATGCGTCGTTGGCGCTGCGCCTCGGGCGGGTTCCGTGGGGTATTATGACCAGGTTTGGGAGGGAATATCGCAAAGACGCTTGTCCAGTGGATAGATGCGACTGACTGGCAGACGGGCAGGTGACTCGATGGCGGCTCCGAAATGGATGTCCAAGACTCCAAGAGGGAGTGCAGTCGGGGGTGGTGCAGTCTAGCTGCCGTAGCGTAGCGTATTTCAAGGTACAGATACAGATACTGCAGTCGTAAAGGCGCGGGATGATGGTTGGGCACATGCCAGCGAAAGAAGAGGTTGACTGGCAGCAGTTGATGTTGCATTTGTGATGCCGGCGCCAGATCCAGGAAGGACCCCTAAAAGCGAGGCTAAACCCCGTGGCCCACCGTCCAGTCCAGAGTGCAGGTGCAGGCAGGGCAGGTGCACCGCGCACTCGCTCCTTCTCCACGTTTCTCTTCCTGGACCTTGCCTCCCATGTCTGCGGTGCATCGATTGTTCTGCACTGCAGGCTCCATGCCCTCACTTCCCCACCTGTTTGGCGAGTCTTCTTCACATTGTGGACTGGAATGCAGAAGACAGCATGTGGCGAGGCGAGGCGGTGACCGGCGACACCACGGTCTATTCGTGCCCGGGCTGGCCATCATCGGGCTGCTCTGTCGCTGGCCTCGACTCACCTCTCTGCTTTGAACAATCCCAAGTCAACCACAACCAGAGCACAAAAGAAAGCGACGACGTCGCCGCAACGAGGTGGTGTGATGGCCATCCCACGGCGACACCGCGTCTCTCAACGCGATGCGGCGCATGTCGCTGGGAACAAGACAAAGCAATCTACCTCACGTAGCTGGGGGCAGATAGAGTGAAGATGAAGCTGAAGCGCCGCAAAGCGACCCCAAGCAGCCTCCACGCAGCCTCCAAGCAGCCCCCCGGCTGGGCGCCAAGGTTTGCGAGGCCTCGAGACAGCTCTGACCGCCCGCTTGCCGCAGTTGCCGTCGCTCGAACAAGAGGCAACATCCCTGTCAGATGTGCTTATGTCATACAGCAGCGCAACACCACAACGTCATCGTGCACGAAAGGGGTTCACTCCCCACATTTCAACCACGCCTTCCCCAATGGGGACTGCCGGGATTTAAGCGTGACCGCATCGAAGGAATGCGAAGCAAACACTGGTGCTGCTACCTCGCGCATCTCCATCGCATTCTGCAGATGACGGCTGACCTTGAGTTGTAGGGGAACTGACTGGGCAAGTGGACGAGGACCAAAAAGCAAGACGACGTACTCTGGCTCCAGTAATAGCTGAACCACTGCTCTGGAATCCTCCACGCTAGTGTGCAGACATCTCAGAGCTCCGTTGTCACTGGAACATCTGCCTTGTTTTTCCCCTCCAAAATCGCACCAACACACACGCACACCACGAGTCGTATCCCGCTTCCTCTTCCCGAGAAACCTGTCGCATATCACCACCGTTTTCCTGCTTGCACCGCATCACGAGACACCACAACACCGTCTTCGACGACGTCAGTCAGCAGCAGACTGCATGCATAGGAGCAGACCAGGCACCCTCGCCCACGATACGCGATGCAACTCTTGAGACACCCAGCCCGCTCCGCCCTCCGGGGCTGCCACCGCCCTCTCGCCAATGGCGTCCGCTTCCCGCCCCCCAAACACTCCGTCGCCGCTGCCGCCGCCGTCGCCGCTCCTTTTTCAACGTCGTCCATCAGGCCGGCCAAGAACCAGATCTACGCCTCGTAAGTGGGCCCCCTGCATGCTGCCTCCCATGCTGCCTCCCTCACCGCGCACTTGTCAAAATGCTAACCGCCGCCCTTAGCGTCCGCCGACCTGACGACTTCCACACCTACCAGCTTCTCTCCTCGTCCGCACGGACACCGCTGATAACCCTGTGGACCACGTCGTGGTGCGGGACGTGTCGAGTCGTCGCACCGTTGATCCGATCCATCGTGGAATCGGGCGTCGGCGAGGCGGAGGGCGGCGTCGCATACTGCACCGTCGAGTTCGACGCGCCCGACGTCATGAGCGGCGGCCTCGGCATGACCTACATGATCTCCTCCATTCCCACGCTCCTCAGCTTCGACAACCAGGAGGCACAGATCCAGACCAAGGTCCACGATGCGAAGAAGCTCGCAGACCGCGCTTTCCTCGAGGAGTGGATCAGGACGGAGGCACGGCGGCACGGCCAGCGCGGAGGCGGAGGGTCCGGCGGCGTCTTCGGAGGGCTGTTCGGAGGTTTCAAGTGATCCGGGCCGGGCATCATCACGCAATTCAAACCGAATGGTTATCACAATCCCGTCACACGGACCAGACCAGGAGTCATCGAAGCGGAAACGCTATTCATTCGTCGCTGACTAAAAATGCAATACAACTCGATACACAGTCCAATCTCAAGGCGTGTAGAACACCTCCTCAACAGGCTTCCACCATGAAGGCGCGTCGACGTCCTCGCTGCTGACAGCGCCGGGGACAACCGACTCCTGCCAGCCATCGGTCATGGCCCACCACTCGCGGACCTTGGGGTTCTCGCGCATCTTCTCCATGTCTCCGGCGTAGTCGTAGCCGACGTACTTGAACGACGCGAACAGGATGCGGGACTCGGGGTCGTGGAAGATGCTGTCTGTGGATGTGTCAGTCCGGGCTCGCTTGCCGCCGACAATGGGGGCAATTGGGGAAACGGCCAAACGCACAGTCAACAATGTTGCACTCCTTGATCTGCTTGAGCACCTCGGGCCAGACGGCGGCGTGGACCTCCTTGTACTTGTCAATGAACTCGGGCTTGAGCTTGACAATCTGGGCGAAGCGGCGGCCGGGGTTCTTCTGCCTGGTAGAGACCGGCGACGGTGTAGCCTCCGCCTCGGGAGAGCTGCCGCCTGCGGATGGAGAGGCGCGCTTGTGGGACCACATCTTGCAGGTGAGGGTGAAGTTTTTCGAGATACTGGTGAAATGCGTTCGTCAATGGAAGAAGGCACACACAAGTTTTTTGTCGGGATCGTGAGAAAATGTGCTCGGCGGAGGGCTGGCTGGTGTCTCGTGGACTTCGGCGTTCGGGCCTGTCGAATCTGGGAGCGGGCGTGTCCTGCTTAGAGCCGATCAGCGGGGTGTGTTCGTGGCCGCGCCCAGGCCAGCGCAGCAAAAAGCTCCAGCTGCTGCGTGACATGTGGGGGAGGCGGAAGCAGGCAGGCAAGAGACGGACGTAAAGCGCACTCGGGGGAAGAATGTCGCGAGGCGGGGACGGCGAGGGGTAAACGGTGCGGGCTGCGGGGATCGGATTGGGGGGATTTGTTTTGTCCAGCGAGGGCAGGTCTACACGATTGTGATCTCCGAATGGGATTCTTGCAGCTCAAAACAAAACAAACGATGCAAGAACAATGCTTTCGTCTCTCTTCACACTGAATTTCTAATTGCACACCTTTTTGTAGTGGAGAACCCCGTCAAGGCAAGTGATAGTGGACGACGATGAATATGGAAGGGCACGCGCGGCGCAGAAAGCTGCTCTTGAATGCACGTCGGGAATATGCTCTCTTTTCCCCACGCGGTACCGCCGAGCTCTCTGATCCTCGCCAATGGCAGGCGCGCGATGCGATGCGGTCGTACGGTCGGTCTGCTGCAGAATTTGGAGCTGCAGAGGGGGAAGTAATTATGCTGACAGGTTCGTGGGCACACGGGAAGCTCGGGATGGTGACGGCAGGTAAGGTGGAATTTGCACAGCGACCGATGACGGCCTTCTTATACCCTCAACCGCGCGGCCAAATTCATCCTTTGCTCGAATCCCGTTCATGTAGGGTTTCCTGCGAGAGCAAAGCTCCGGTGGCCGGTGGTCCGCGGAGTCTGTTTGCTGAGGTGACGCCGCACCGTCTGAACTTGGGGTCACTGCGCTGCCACTGCCGCTGGCGGTAAGCACACCGACCGAGGTAGGTACAGTTCACGGCGGCGGCCTAATCGCGAAAGGCCATGCCTGAATTAGGTCATGCTTGCACATTGGGAAGCGTGCGAATTCAAACCTCTGGGATGCGTGGGTGAGCTTCTGCGTGGAAGACGGCCGTCGGTGTGTACCTTAGCTAGCTGTCTGTTCCTCCACCTCGCTTGTTGTTGCGCAGCTAGGTAGGTAAGGTACCCAGTCCGATCGGTGTTCCGGCGGTCGGGTTGCGAGCGCTGCGAGCGAAAGGTCGAGACCCCCGCGACCCCTGGCGAACACCCCCACCTCTCCGCCCGAAATTCCCGCTTTTAGCCTGATGGGTGGCTTGCTTTCTTTCCCCCTTTCCTTCAGCGATTGTGGCGGTTTACGAGAGTTTGCAAAGATGGGATTCTCTAGGGAGGGGGGGGCGTTGCCGAGGATGATGTGATTGATTCACTTGTTGGGCAGGAAGGCGTTTTTTTTGGGGGGTTCTGGTTTGGGATCCCTGGATGCCGGTGTGGTTGTTTGTACCGAATGACTGGGCCGCGGCGGCGGGGACAGAGGGGAGGGTGGGGGTTGGTGGTCGGTGTGTGGCGAATCGGGAGGGGTGCCGGTCGGTGAGGGTCGCGGGTGGTAGATGACGAGGTAAGTGGTGAGGAGGTAATAGGCAGAGCGATTCCGACTGATGATTCGAAGAGATGAGTTGCGTTTCCTTTGCGATGCCTTCTGTCTCAGGGAGTCGCATCGGTCGTAGGGCCTTTCGTCGCGTCTGCCAACACCAGCTTGTGATGTGTATTGTGGTGAACAAGCCCTTGTCGTTGTATGTCTGTGACCGGCTGAACGAGGAGTCTAGACCGTGAGGTGAATTACGTCGCCAACCGTAAGTTCTCAAGCCTCGTTGATAGGTGTTCTGTGATCTAGGTGTATTGGTCATCATGATCTCCGTCGTTCTTGTTGGCCGGCCTTCGCTAACCCTCATCAGCACGTGTCGTCCTTCATCCGTAAACCCGGTTTAATGAATATCGACGGTAATGAGCCGACTTTCTGATACGATGAATATCAACCCTTTTTACATGTCCTCTCATGTAATCTGTCTTATTGTCTTTGGAAGATGATTGGCGGGTAGATGGCGGGGGCAGAGGTGTCTTGGTCGGCTCATCAGCTTGAGGCCGCCCTACCGTCGAGCCCGGTTAAAGGCTATCTATGGTGCCATCCAGCAGCGTACTCAAGATATATTGAGCCGAACGTCGGAAGGAAATCTGATTTGCGGTGCAGAGACTGTCGTACAACAGGCGCGTGTTAAGAGCGTTGGCGTGAAGGGTGTCTCCTGGAGACGAGGACGTGAGCTTTGCAGGCAGAAGAAGGGAGGAAAGTAAAGCCTGAACCATTGGTTATCCAACTTGGCATGAATTCTAGTTTTACTTCTAGTCGCGAACTGTGTCGAAAATGGACTTGCCGTCCTGCTCTGAGGTGGGATGCTGCACAGGTGTGTGTTGTATGGCCCAGGCAGATCGATGCGAGAAACCCTTGTATTGAGCCAGAGGGTAGGAAAGCATATAAGTCAAGTTCTGGGATTGCGATAAGAGTTCATAAAGCATAGGTTTCCAAAGATTTAATGTAAACCTAAGCGTAGTGAGTAACGTTGTGGTTGTAGGTCCGAAAATTCACGTATATCTTGACCGAATTACAACTAAACATAAAATGAAGGGAAAAAATCATAAACATACACCAAGACCTCCAACATTAATTAGTTTCGTCCAAAACTCATACTTGGACAGTAAAGTTTCATATCCACAGCGGTTTCACCAACAAACTGCTTCGTGTCGCTTGCTTTTTCAGGCCAACCGTCGGGTGTCATCTCTTCAACACCACTCATCCACGCCATCCACACGATATCGCGACCATCTAACTTCCCACCACAGCACATCCCTTCAAGAGAAACACACGTAAAGACCTCTCAAATGAAAATTCAAACAATCCATTCAGTCCAGCTCCTAGTCATTCCCCCTTCTGCAGCCTCACTTATCCGCCGCGCAGACGTCGGGCATCGGACTGACCAGCCCCACACCGGCCCCGTTCCCCCTGCAGCTCTAGCATCTCGCCTGCATAATCGCCTCCCCGGCCGCGACATCCATCACTCATCACGAGTCGCGCCGATGGTTTAGTGGTAAAATTCTCCGTTGCCATCAAGCAGCGTCGGGGAGCCGGGGGTTCGATTCCCCCTCGGCGCATCTTTTTGCATCTCGCGGCTGTGGGTGGCTGTGGTTTGACTCGGGAGCTGGATTTTTGCTGTTTTCTGTGTGTGTAGAGACCCCCTGCCTCCGCATATCTTCAGGTGAATGGAGTGGGTGTGAATAAATGAGAGCCTTTTTGTAGATAGGAGTGAAGATGCGAGCTGCGGCCCTAGGTAGGAGTGATATTGCTGAATCGCATGATGACGAACATCGTCACAGGATGGCATTCATCGCTTAATTGTCTGACAGCGTGGATGGAGATGGGCTGAAGAGCAGCTCACCTCTTGACATTATGCTGGTCCCTCATTGTAGTTCCGACCTGTTATAAAACGCAATAAGCACCCACGCACCTCAGTCAGTGTCTTTGCAGCTCTGTGTGACTTTCACAGGATTTAAACAGCCACTAACCCCTGATTGCTTCCTAGAGTCCGTGGATAACAAAGCTATCGTCAAACTTTATCTCTTAGAAAATCAAATGACGGGAGGCAACCATACATGCATCACCGACCCTCCCTTCTCATAAGTATCCTCACACTTTCACTCTAGCAATGCCGAACTCATCCAGCATAACCCATCGAATGAGAGCAGATGCAGACGTCTCACATACCAACCAGACGACTCCCGCTATTCAAAGTGCAAACCCATCCAAGCTGGAAGATACCCCACAGCCCCGTTGTTCATCGGCCCCGTCGTCCGCACGATGTGCCCTCGCTTCTTGACCTCATCCACCGCCTCGCCGATCACAACAAGCTGTCTTCGTGGCTCAGTCGGTAGAGCGTTGGTCTCATATTATTCAATATGACTCTGTGATCAGACAGAGATATCCAAAGGTCGAGAGTTCGAGCCTCTCCGAGGACAATCTTTTGCTGGTGGCGGCGAACCGTCCATTTTGTTTTTCTTGTGCGTGGGCTTGGAGGGGCCCTGTCACGGCGGGGTACGTTGCGGACGGCGCGGTCAGATTGGCACCAGGACATGCAGAAACTGCGTAAAGATGTGATCGGATGTTGTCTTGATTTCTCAGTGTCTTGATAGAATGCCATCAAGCTCTCACCTCATTTTACATACACCAGCAAGTCTAGTCCGCGTTTTCAACCTCTTTGACAGTGCCCCGCACCCCGCGCACTGATTGCGGTGTGCTTTCCAGCGACCCCACCATCAGCCACAGCAGCGCAAAACACCACCACTCACTCATCACTCACTTAAGCCTGATAATCACATCTCAAATCTTAGACGAACACCCTTCCATCTAATCTCGTAACTCACCTCACATACACTCCCTCAAAATGGCAACGAGGATACCGCACCTCCTGGAGCCCTACCTTGCCCTCCCGCTGGAGTGCGCGCAGATCCTGCTCACCAGCGTCCTCGGCGCCAGCACGAACTGGCTCGTCCTGCGGTATCTCTACTCCTACCTCCGCCGCCCGACAGAGGACGCGCCCGCGGACGACACGCGCGTGGTTCTGGTGAGCTTCATGCGGGACTTTGCCTTTTGGAAAGAGGGCGCCGGCAGATTGGTGCGTCTCCCATTCCTCTGAGATTCTTCAGAGTCTTTGATATATTACCGCGAAAGGACAAGGAACAAGTCTAACTATACAAAACCACAACAGGGACTCGACCTCGAAACCCTCGGACGCAGCGGGAAATTCGTCTTCGTGGACGGGCTGAGCGGGCTCTTCTCCAACGCCGCGCCGCCTCCGACCAAGGGCCGGAGGACGCTCCGCGGCGCGAAGATACCCGACGTCCAGCGCGAGCTCGAGGCGGCGGTCGCGGACGTAAGCGGCGGCGGCGGCGGCGGCGGCGGCGGCGGCAAGGTGGTTTTGGTGGTCGACCAGCCTGATTTCCTCCTCGCCGCGACCGGGGAGGAGGTCGGCGGGCTGGTGGTGAAGAACATGCTGCTCGATTTACAAGAGGTAAGGGCGCCAACCACTGTCTTCTGGATGAGTCACGCTGACGCGGCGAGCAGAAGGTGCATGCCTCGATTGTGACCGTTGCGGCGGACGAGCCGCTCGTGGCTGTGCAGGCGACGACGTTGGAGAAGGAGCATGCGAGCTTCGTGCTGGGGCTGGCGCACGCTGCGGAGATGGTGGTCGGGTTGAGGCTGCTGGACACCGGGACGGCGAGGGATGTGAGTGGTGTTTTGAGGGTCACAGCGGGAGGGGATGGGGAGAGGACGGTTGAGGAGGCGGAGCTGTTGTACTTTGTGGGTGGTGACGGCAGCGTCAAGGTGTTTGGACGGGGGCAGTAAGGTTGGGTGGCTGGATTGAAAGACGATATCCAACGATCTTACGAGATTCAGACATACGCCAAGGGAACACAAATAGATGGGGGGAGGAGCATAAGCGACAATGGTTCAGCGTCACATTTAAGGCAACCTGGAGCATGCATACGAGAATGCCATTGGGATTAGCATCACGCAAGACCGTAGCCGCGTGGGATCACGACACAAGCAGCCAGAGGCCGGCTCTCCATGATCCATATTCCATGCAAGACCTATTTCCCCATACGCCCACACGAGAGGTATCAAACGCATCAAACACCCGTTGCCAAAATTGCTCGTTTGGTTCATGATTTGTCTTTTTTGTCTTGAACTTGTCTGGCCTTCGCTTGGGCAACCAAGCAGCGGAGCGCGAGGGGGAGAACGCATGAGGGTGAAAAAAGACAAAAATATTGTTGATGCTTTCTCTTCTCGTTGGTAAAAGAATTCGTTTCCCAGAAGCCCATATCCCGTTGCGAACTGTGCCGTGCGTGGGAATTGATCCGTTTTTATCAGCTCACGCCTTTTTGCTCCCCCCCTTGATTGCCCGAATGCACAGATACCCCCATGTCGACACCCTTTACATTCCCATCGTCGAAGAAGTTAACGCATCGAATAAACCGCTCGGAGGAAAAAAGGTTTTTGGTTCTTCGTTTAAGCCGAGGCGGGGACGGTAGAGCCCTTGGGGACGCCGGACTGGAAGCCGTTCTTGAAGCGGCGGGAGACGTCCTTCATGTAGCGCATGCGGCCGGTACCGTTGGTCTTTCTGCGCTTGGCCTTCTCGGACCAGTTGTCTGCATTGGTTCCTACGTCAGCATATCCGTCCTCGGTAGTTGGGGGGTTCTTTGTTGATGATCGAATGAGGGAATCTCGAATGGTGGTGTTTCGGAGAGGCGTCGTCGGGGATTGTGTGGGAAAAAAACGTACACTTGCGGGTCTTGGCCGAGGGGTAACCGCAGGAAGAGCAGGTGTGCTTCTGGACGTGGAGAGAGCGGCGACCTAAACATCTCGTCAGCTTGAACGTCGCCGGAATTTCGTGGGAGGAGTCGCGCTCCTCCCACGATCAGTTGGTTTCGACTTACCGCAGCGACGGCACAGAACGTGCGTCTTGTTGTGTCTCTTACCAAACGAGGAGGTACCCTTCGCTGCAGGCGGCTGTTAGCATTTCCGTCCCATCGCGAAATAAACACGAAAAGTCGTCTGGCTCGTTCGATGCCGATTGCAACGACGACGACGGCAATCGCAGGGCGTCACGTACTCATCTTGGCGGTATTCGGTGGTCGACGATGGTGGTGCTGTGGTTGCTGGTGCGGTTAGTTGGTTTGCGGAGGAATCTTGAGAAGCGTCTCGCGGTGTCAAAATTTCGAGACCCTAGCCGAGCGCACACAATTTGGTCGACTGGGGCTTTTTTGCGGTCCTCGGGCGGCAGAACCTCGGGTGGGTGCTGAGGTCACATGACCCGGGCTTCGCGGTAGGTGGTGAAGGTTGTGGCCAATCAGCAAGTTTTTGGGCGGCGCATGGGCCATTGCATGATTTGGAGGGCGGCCTGGCTCGCCTGGACGGGCCGCAATGCAGGTGCAAGCAACGCGCATTGTGTTGTCACTGTGAAATTGGTGGAAGCCATATACATTGTGAGCCTTGAATCAATTCAATTGTCTTTACTCCAGCCAACGCCGTCCATTCCGAGCATTCCAGGTTGCCTTGCGGGTATACGAAAAGTCATGACATCGTCCACCAATGAACCAAACATGCATAACACTGCTCCTCACCCCTGAATATCCAGCATCTGCTTGAGTGCCGCCTCGCTGGCTCTCAACCACCGACCCCGCTCCTCGAGGTCATCTTCATCACCGCCCGCGCCCTCTTTTCTCCTCCGCGCCTCTTTCGCCGCGGCCTTGCTGTTCTGCCTCTTGACCTCTAGTGGTTGCAACTCCGCCTGCAATCTCTCCATCTCCTTTCTCTTTCTCGGCACCCTGGCCTGCAACTGCTCCAACTCGCGGTCCAGCTGCTGCTGCTGCCTCTTCTTCTCGTCCACCAGCTCGAGCGTCTTGGCCAATGGCAGATTCATCTGCGGACTCTGCCCCGGCGCCTGTGACTCCTTCAACTCCGCGACCTTTTCCTCCAACTCGAGAATCTTGTCCGGTAGCTCCTTGAGCTTCGCCGTGTCCAGCTGCACGCTCTCGTATCGCTTCGCGAGCTCCTTGCCCTTCTTCTCCAGCTCCGTCACCATGTCCGCCACCTCCACTTTGAGTGCCTTGAGCTGCGCCTTGGCCTCGAGGTTCGCCTTCTCCAGCTCGAGGTTCTCCTGCGGCGTGACGATCACGGGCGGGTCGCCGACGATGGCGCGGATGAACTTTTCTTTGGTCACCTGCTCGACGTAGGAGAAACGCAGCTTGGCGAAGAGCTCCTTGTAGTGCGCCAGGTCGGCTCCGAGGCTGTCTGGCGTCGTTGCATCCTGCGAGGCGTTGGATGCATCCGAGGTTCGTTGTCGTGATTCTTGCGTGCCCGCGCTGGATATGGGTTCGCTGAGCTTGATGATTGAGATTTCGTGGTTTTCGTTGAGGTCTTCGATCTTGCGCAGGACCTGCGCCGCTTTTGTCGCGTCCATTGTGAAAGTTACGAGGCTGAACGCGATCTTTTTGCAATTCGTGTGTCGCGTATGAAGGGACGAACTCCTTAACCGTAAGGTTGCTGGCGCTGTCCGACAGGATGCAGGGTCCAGTGTGTGGTGACGTTTGTTTACTTGCGTCCGAAATGGGAAACGCACTGGCCAGGTCCCTTATCGGTATCGCTATCGGATAAGGCACTTGTCGTCCTGCACGGCCACCCCCATCGGAAACTCATCCCACTGGTCTTTCTCCATTGACTCTTGCTCTGTCGATCAGTCTCCGGTCCGCCACAGTTTGCGACAACGTCTTGCTCCATCTCAACGCAACCCCGCAGCCATTCCGAATCGCTTCAAGCAGTTGCCTTATTGAACACACCGTTTGCCCATAGCCTTGTAGACCTCGGAAATACGCAGCTGGTGGCTGAAGCTCACGTCATCCGTCTACTTAAACGCTTGCAACCTTACCATACGCTCAATGCTACCACCACCTTCCTGAATCGCGCCATAGTCGGAAGGGTCGCGATAAGACCACGCTCTCTGGACTGGCTTTGGATATAACGTCCGCCACGATGACGAACGATACCGTACTCACCGACGACTATGTCGCCGAGCTCCTCGCAAAGGAAGCAAACGACTGCTCGCTGAAATACTCGAGCATGGGCATGGAGGCGTTCCGCTCCGACAAGAAGTACGTCCAACCAGCCCTCGACTAAACATACGCATGGTCCTAACCCCCGACAGACCGGCAAACATGCCCAAGCCAAACACCCGCTTCCTGCGGCACATCATCAAGGACACCAACACGCACAACAAGAACCTCCTCGCCAAGGAGGCCGCCGAGTCGCAAGCACGGCTGAAGAACCTTGAGCACGCCGAGGAGAAGGAACGACGGAAGCGCGCCGGCCCACAGGACATCCGCAAGCGGCAGATGGGCGACATCAAGGCGATTCTCGGCGGGCACAAGGAGAAGCCCGCGCGGGCGGACGAGCGGTCGCATAAGAAGGATGGCTCGCCGCCGCGCAGACGGCATAGGGATAGGAGGAGCGAGTCGCCCGAGCGTGGGGCCAGGAGACATCACCGCAGCAGGGACGAGTCCGACTCCGAACGCGAGGAACGCCGGAGGCATAAGAGCAGCCGGCGGAGGTCGCGCTCGCCTGACGATAAGTCTAGGAGGCATCGTCACAGGTCGCCTCTCGGCAGCGGCAAAGGCAAAGAAGGAGACGGCGAGGATCTGATGTCGGCGAGCCACCGGACGCGGAGAGAACGGAGCAGGGAGCGGACGGTGTTTTCGATCAAAGGCAGCAGCCGGCGCGCGGCGCAGAGGCAGGATTCCGCCGCTGCATCGGACTCGGATCCGCTCGACGAGTTCATCGGCCCCGCACCGCCGGAGCCTGTACGATCACGCGGTCGCGGCGCGGCGTCAGCGCTGTCCGGCATTGACAAGCGCTTCGAAGCGGACTACGACCCGAAGATGGACGTGGAGATGGAGGATACAGCCGGCGCCAGCGCGGAGAACTGGGACGACGCCGTGGAGGCCTTTAGGGATAGGCAGAAGTGGCGGCAGAACCAGGAGCAGCGGATGCGGGCGGCCGGGTACGGCGAGGACATGATCAAGAAGTGGCGGACGGGCGAGCAGAAGGACGAGAAGGACGTGCGATGGGCCAAGGCCGGGGAGAAGAGGGAGTGGGATCGCGGCAAAGAGGGCGGGATGAGCGGGCTGTTTTCCGAGTTTAACTGACGGGAGCACCGTTTGGTTGGCCGCTCTTGCGACGTGGGATAGGATTGTACTTCTGCTATGGCGTGGTGTTCGCGGGGCGCATGTTTGTTTACATCATGACAGGGCGGCATTTCTTGCATATCGGATCGGCCTCAAGTTGCAATGATTCTTTTTGTTTGTAATTAATGATTTTTTGCAGTCGAAAAAGGCATCTGGCGACGATATGGGAGTTTTGGATGGTGGTCTCACTGCGGGCGAAGCTGTGCTTGAGATAGACTTGGTTCGAGGACTAATTGAACCTGTAAGACGAGGGCATTTTTCACGATATTAAAGAATTGCTGGAGTCCATGGAGTTTTGGTGTTGTGTATGAGCGGCCGTGGGCAATATTAATGAAAATCCCACATTTGCACGAAGGTGATCCTCCTTCCGGATCTTTCAAGATTATTGCAGCCCAATTTCATCCCGAATCATAGTGCCATAACGAACGGCAACAGCCACTCAACGCGATCCCGCCCGAACGCGTGAGAACATCAGAATACTTCCATCTTTGGCGCCGACCCAATCCGAAGAATCATACCTCACATGCCTGGAAGATGGAAACCCGATTTCTATCATAGTGAGACTGGTGTATTCCTGGATGAAGTAGATACGCAAGACCGAAGAGCACCAGTTCTCCTGGCTTTGATGGACTTTGTTGCGGGACAACATCCACCCTGCATTGGACGTGACGAGGCCAGCCGCGTTGGAGACAGTGAGAGAGTGGCCAAGACCTGACTGCGACTATGTACGATGAGGACAGACGCGACGGAAGAAGACGACGGGGGCTGGCAGACATCAATAGCAGAGGTAGGTACATCACTTGCACGATGGGCCAATGGGAAGGCCTGAAACCAGATAGATGCTCTCCACAAGTGTATCTCGCAACTTCGACGAGGCTTCGTCCGAAGATGCGGTAGATCGACGGATGCTTAAAAGAAAGACTTGAGATGAGGCTGAAGGTCGGAGTCTACCTGCATCGTATGCGGCTACTTCAAGTTTGGCACGTGTAGTCGCGAGAGCCGCCTCCGCAGGCCAATTGGGATGGATGATACGTCTAGAGAAGATGTCACTGGTCACAAGCCGCAGACGGCAGGCTTGGAGAAAGAAAGAATGCCTGCAAACGGCGCATGCTTGTCTCTTGTTTCACGAACAAACGTCAAAGGAGGGGGTGGTCGCAGATCATACACGCTTTCTTTGCTGCTTGGGACTGGGAGGGGGTTTGATGTGAAACAAAAGAGGGTAGCTCTCTTGAGGTGCGGGCAGGGGTTCTTGGGACCCCGCTAGGCTGGTGTTGGATGCGACGATGACGGGGATGGCTGCTTTGTGGGCTGTTCAGGTACGGAGGCTGGTTGCGGACGTTCAGGAATGCGGGATGTGCTTGTCTGCGTCTCTTTCTCTGGCGATTTGCGGGTTAGATGTTGGGCAAGCCACAGGTTCCAGACGGGTACTGCCTCGGGATGGTGTTGCTCGTTTAGTAGGTGGAGGAGGCTAGGTTGATGCATCGTTCTTTGGCAGGTTGAGGAATGGGAGGCTCTTCTTGTTTTGACCATTCCTTAAGTGATCAGATTGGAGCAGGGCGGAGGGGGTCGTGATCGTCGGCGTCAGTGGATTCTGGGTGGTTCCTCGTTTCATGACTTGCAGACAGAAACGTCGTCGAGAGGAGGCTGAGCGTGCGAGGCTTTGTGTGGCTTGGGATCGTTCATGCCAAATCTGTCGTGGTGTTAATAGAATGGTACGGAGTTGACGAGGCTGTAGATGTGAGGTTGGAAGGGACTGCGCCGAGGGTGAATTGAGTTTTTGGTGGTGTCGGAGCGCGAGTAGTAGTGAGGGGGACAATCACAACGTTGGGGTATTGGTGGTTAGACGCTATGATAGTCGACGTGTCGCGTGCGGTGGGATTGTTGGAGGGTTTTGGGGATCTAGCGGACACGTGAGACGGGGGAACGATTGTTGTCGTTGAAGCTTATCCTCGGAGTAGCATTGCGACTCATGCATGCACTTTACACACGGCTGCTGCGGGCGGGAGGTTGCAGATGTGCATCTAGTAGATGGCTTCAATGTTGGCTGCTTGGGGATGCAGGTGATGGCGGTTGAGTTATTCATTCAGCCAGTGGAAGATGTTTCTTTGGATGGATCTAGACCATGTCAAGCCGTCAGTAGAGGCGAGGCGACTGACTGACTGACTGAGTAGGTAGCACACACACACACACACTGGCGGAGTGAAACTTTTTGGTCACGAGGGGTTGTCCATGCGCCGGCGTCGATGTGAGGTCATTGATAGCGCGGTTGGTGTTTTTCCCCCCTGGAGGCAGAGAAGGAAAGGTTGGAGAAGGGTCGCTCAGCCTCAGCGTACTGCCTTGGGATGGAGTATGGGGACACAGATTCGTCACCTTCATTTCCCGTCTGTTAGACGGTGAGATGCACGTATTCGTCCAAACCGTATTTTATACACGCAAAGGCTGGGAAATGCCGTGAATGGATACGAGAAAAAGAAGGACATCGAATATGGTGAAACAAAGAGCAAAAGCCGTCGGCACTGGCGCTTGTAAACAGCCCTCTCGTCCAGTCACCCGCCCGGTTCATTTCGATTGTGGCGGCCGGCGTCAAGTCTGACAGGACCGGCACCCACACACCTCCGGCCGCGACTGAATCTCTCACCGCGCCCTGAATGGTGAAGCATTCGAGGTGGGTGGGGGGAATCGGGGGGTTGTTTGGCGGAAGCGTGGGCATCGCATCTCATCCCGCGGAGACCTCTTGCCATCTACTCACTCCTAGACTGTGGACTCGACCTTTTTATACACGCGCCGGCCCACCGAAGACCAGAAAGCAAGACCTCCCAAGCCTCGGATACGATCTGAACAATACCAAGACGGCACTGGCACCGGTGGCCCAGCCGAGCCAACATTGGGGGCGACGGTGCTGTTGCCTTACGGCCAAGTGCGACTTGAACGTGCCGCCAAAGCCGGTCGAGGGACGGCCTGCCCCTGCTATCCTGACACTGGCCATTGGGTGCGTCTGTTGGCCGGTGCTTGCTCCCATTGAATCTGTGTCTGCCGTACCTTGCCTGCATTCGTCGGTAGGGACATCTTTTTCGGGGTTACGACCAGGATGGCAGGAAACGAGAAAAGTCAAAAAGTGCCCCTGTGTCGTGAGAGAAAAATCTGTCAGTCCGTGACGGTGACGGTTGCGGGCCCTTATTCATGGCCTCTGTTCATGAGTCCTGCTTGGGTTGATGCATGGTGAGCTGGTGAGCTCATTGCCCACCCGCCGAGCAAGTCAGAATGCCGGGCAAAACCGAGAATGGCTTTATTGGAATGGACTGGAATGCTGGATCGAATTGGATGGTGCCGTCCGCAGACGGAGAGGAGGAAACAGCGCACGAGGGACGGGCCAGTGACAGCCAGAAGAACAATGGAGGGCCCGCATCCTCCAGCCACAGTCTATGTACCATCACCCCCGAGACCTCACCTCTCCCGATGCGCCCACCGACGCCGACCTCAGCCAGACAGGGCCCCTAAACCCCCGAGGCGACTCCACCCATTACAGCGTGAGGGAAGGTACCTGACCTGTCGTGAGGTGCCCCCCGCCCGACCGTCATTGTGCCCGTGGTCCAGGTGGTGTGTGTGTGTGTGTGTCACTGTGCTGGGCCAACTGTAGGAAAAGTGACTTCCTTCACCTCCACCACGTCCTCCACGGCTGCCCTCGGGCAGTCACAGCACCCAAAAAGACAGAAGGCCCCGGCACCTAAACAACAACACTGCCCCGCCACCCGCTGCTGCTGCGACCTCACACTCGCCCTCCCGTCTCCACTCGTCACCCGAGTTCTTGTCCCTGCTTCCTTCACCTCGCTGCGTCCCGTCCATCTGCTGCTGCTGCTGCTGCTGCGTCTGCCTCCGGTTCCTGTCTCTGCATGGCGCCGCTGCACCGCTCCGCGCTGCGTGCATCCTGCGAATACACCTTCTGACTTCTTTCTGCCTTTGCAAAATATCCTGATCGACATCTTCGTCATCACCATTTTTTCCCGCCCCCAACTTCTACGCCCAGTCTCCTTTTCGCCTCCTTTACCCTCTCTCCTTCCTTGACCCGACCCTTCCCGGCGACCACAGACGGCCGCATCCGCCTTTGTCATCCAACGCTGAGCGAGACACACTCTCTCTCCCCTCCTTCCATCGCCTTCAGCCTCGTCATCGTCACCACAACCGGCGGCTTCCCATCGCACATGATTCCGCGCATGATCGGCACCTGTGCAGTCCGCCGCTGAGCCACTGCCAGCAGCTGCTCTACCGTCGACGACCTCGACCATCGTTCCTACCTACAGTCACCACACTCGACTGCACCATTGACCGAACGGCCCTCGCGCCGTGCTCCGAACTCCCCGTTGCCTCGCCTCCTCGACACACGATCAGGAGCTTCGACCTCTCCTTTCCTTATTTTACACACTATAACGACCCGTTACGATACCAATCATGCGTACTCCGAGAATCGCCATCCTCGTCCTTTTCTTCGCCGCCTCCCTCTTCCTCTTCTGCCGCTCCGTCACATCGCTGGCGCGATCCAACACCGTCATCGCCCCGGCCGCTATTCCGCAATCACGATTTACGACATTCTTCTCCTTCACAGCGCCCTTCTCAATCTTTACACCGAATGCCGCCATCAGCCTGACCGACGACAACAGCACCTCCTTCGTCGCCCGCCCTGCCGCCTTCGGTCCGAACCTTCCCTCCAAGGGCCTGAGTGGCCAGCTATGGATCGGCAGCGGCTTCGCCGACGATAACCTCCAGGAAGGCGAGGGCGAAGGCGAGCTCGGCTGCAGCGATATTCCCGGCTGGGAGGACGGCAAGTCCAATGCTATCCTCAAGTCTGCCGCCAAGGGCATCTCAAAGGCCGACGCGAAGGCTGCCACTGCTGCTGGCAAGCCGAGCCACCACAAGCGGGATACGACCGCCAAGGACGTCGTCCCTGATGATACCGTGCCTCCACCCGGAGCGCGGTTGAAGTCCAAGATCCGCCCCCTGGACGACGGCACCGATGACTACCTCCACCAGGGCCTCGCCAGAAAGCCCCCGCCGAACCACGATAGCGCTCTGTCCACCGAGTCGACCCACGCCGATATCCAGTCGATACAAGAGGCGGCGGAGATCGCCGGGAAGATTGTGCTGCTCAGCCGTGGCGGCTGCGGCTTCCTGGAGAAGGTCAAGTGGGCGCAGCGCCGCGGTGCTATCGCGCTCATCGTCGGTGACAACCAAAAAGGTGGTCCGCTGATCCAGATGTTCGCCAGAGGCGACACTTCCAACGTCTCCATTCCCTCCGTTTTCACTGCACGGACTACAGCCCACCTGTTGTCCTCTCTCACCCAGCCGGGCAGCTTCATCGAGGACACCATCGACGAGCACGGCCGCCCTGCCTTGAAGGTCCTGAAGTCTGACGGCACGAACCGGAAGAACAGGAAGACCAAGCAAAAGGCCGCTGCGGCGACCCCCACGCCCACACCCAAGTCGACAGCCCCTCCCAAGGTCAAGGCTCCGAAGAAGCAAGCCTCCACCAAGGCCGAGGAAGCCAAGCCCCGCGTTGGATGGTTCAGGTGGTTCTTCAGCTGGGGCCGTAGCTCTGCTACCGGGGACGGCAGCATCCAACCCCCGAGCAGCGGTCGCCACAACTGGGTTCTCGTTGATGACTGGAACGAGGAGAAGGATAGAGCCATTCGTGATGGTCTTGGAAAGGCTGCCAAGCGAGGCAAGGGCAAGGTCGCTGAGTCCCGTAAGAACGAAGACAGCTTCCAGATCGGCGTTCAAGACTGGCGCGACCCGGATCTGGTGGACGTTCCAGCGACCAAGGACAAGGAGGACGCTTCCAAGGAGCAGGCCGGCAAGAAGCCAAACGCGAAGAATGGAAAGGATGTCAGCGGTCCCAAGGGTGGAAGTATCACACCAGGCAGCGGCGAGTACAACCCTGACATGCCCCCTGTTGAAGCCAAGGGCTCTTCGTCTAGCAAGGACTCGTCTTCCCACGGAGGCCTGATGTCCAAGATCTTTGGAAACGACGATGGCGCCGATTTCTCCAAGGAGGAGAAGGCCAAGGATCCTCCCAAGGTCGAGGACCCCATCCCCGACGACGACGAACCAGTTGGCCACGATGGCCTCTGGGTCACGATTACTCCGTCAAGCAGCTCAAGCCCCTTCTTCGACACCCTGCTGGTGCTTGTCATCAGCCCTCTGATTACTCTCAGCGTCGTCTATGCCCTTCTCATCCTTCGCGCTCGTATCCGTAGAAGACGCTGGAGGGCACCCAAGTCTGTCGTCGAGCGCCTGCCCGTGCGAACCTACCATACCGTCGCTGCGTCGCCCGTCCCCTCGCCTAGGATGCCTTCGCCCACCAGTGCCACACCCACCACGCCTCTGCTGCAGCAGACTCCGACCAGGCCCCGGCCCCGTTCTAGAACGACGACAGGCATTCCTGAGTCGGAGAGTCTGCTATCTGTCAACTCGGCCCTGCAAATGCCTAGATCTCCCCCGAGGCCAGAGCATGAAAAGGCCAACGGCAGCTACTCGAGCGAATGGAAGAAGTATATGGGTCGCCAGGTTGAGTGTGTGGTCTGCTTGGAGGAGTACGTTGATGGTGTCAGCCGCGTGATGAGCCTCCCCTGTGGCCACGAGTTTCACGCGGAGTGCATGTGAGTATTTCTCATCTCCTGTTTTTGATCCATACTAACATCTGCCAGTACACCCTGGTTGACGACACGCCGCCGCACATGTCCGATCTGCAAGGGCGACGTCGTCCGCTCGCTCGCCCGCGGCTCCCCCTCGAGTCCCCGTTACGAAGCCTACCATGACGACTCCGATGACGAAGTAGAAGCCGAAGGCTCCGGCTCGCGGGACAGAGACGAGGATGTCGAGCAGGGTATCCTTTCAGCCGCACCCAGAGGACGCCAAAATAGACCGGAGGGGTGGCTGAACATGCTCTCGAACTCGTTCGGCTCGTCATCTCGCTCCAGCCAACCACCCCAAGAGGACCGCAACAGGTAGCCCTCTCACCACAAACTCTACTCATGAACATTTGCGATTTGGTATTTGACTCTTTTGCTGCACATGTTGCGGGTCTCGAAAGCATGGCCGCGACTCATGGAGAAATGGGGGTATACGGCGTAATCAGGGTTGACGGCATTTCTGGGACACAGGTGTCACGTTTGGGCTGGGTTGCATTTGGAGAAGGAGCCGGGCGAAGCGGCCCTCCCCTCTGCCTCTGTGTTTCTCGTTTGGGTGTTCTGGGATGGGGGAAAACACACTACACTCGCTTGAATGCGCTGTCTTCTGTTCTTTTGGTTTTTGATTCACCTTGGTGTGTTGCTGCTGGCATGGGCAGAAGTGCCGGGAGGTAGTGTCTTATTATACCCGTTGTCTGTAGGAGAAGACGCACACATTTGTTGGAAAACGAAGTTGACCCGTCCGTGACTATGTTCTTGCAATGTTACTGCTCACCACGCCGTGAGGCGTTCTTCATAAATCCTATTTGAAAGGCGAGGACACGACCATCATCCGAAAAGAAACCTGAAGAGTTTGATTTCGAGAACAAGCTGATATGTATCTAGATGTACGCTATCTAGCCTCTCAGCAACCTGGAGCCGCGATGTCCGTCGACAGAATCCAGAATCACTTCCGGCCTGCGTCATCTTCGCTCGCGCCCTCTTCTTCCTTTCTGCGTTTCTTCCTCCCGTTCAGACTGCTTCTCCAGCTTTCTTTTCTCCACCGTTGTCACTTGTTCCGATTTTCAGAGGGTGGTACGGTCCAAAGGCGTCGTCGTCGAAGGTCTTGATCAGCCACTCCTCAAGCTCATCATTGTCCTTGTCCGTCCACTGGCAAGGGAACCATCCCTCGAGCGCACTCAGGTGGTACGCGTCTTTGAAGATGGTGTAGGGATGTGGCGGGTGGGGGAAATCGTCGTAAGTCCTCTCTGGCTTCTTGCTTTTGCAGTCGACCAGCGAGTCGCGGTAATGGATCATCGCGACGCGGGCCCCGCCGTCCGCGGCCGGGGCGACGAGGATGTGGTCGGGGCTGATGGCCGCTTCTTGATAGACCCCCGCGAAGAGCTGGCGGACGAAGCCGTCCATGAACGTCTTGAGCATGTCCAGCCGGCTGGCGGGGCTCATGTCCAGCTGGCCGAAGGCGTTGCGGGGGGCGTCGTGGAACCGCGGCGTGAGGGCGCCTTCGGGGCCGTGTCTGTCGCAGAGGGAGGATATGGAGACGCCGTCGATGTGCTCGAGGAGGATGACGCCGACGCTGCGGGGGAGGAACGGGTCGTCCCCGATGAGCGCCGGGTTGGTGGTGCGGATCTCGGCGGTGAAGGCGCCGAAGTATGCTGGGGCGAGGTGCGGGGCGCCGTGGTAGTTTGTCTTGCGCAGCTGCTCGTATGCTCCGGCCTCGCGGCTCAGGTTGAAGTTGGCGCGGTCGAACTCGTTGTAGAAGGGCTGGTCGGGCGGGGGGCTGGCCTGGAAGAACATCGGGTCTTGGAACTTTGCGACGACGCGCTGGGGCATGCCGAAGGCGCGGGCGCCTTGTGTGACTTCGCAGAGGAACACCGCTGGGCCTGACCAGGGCCCGCCTGAGAGGAACTTCACCAGCTTGAGGGAGACCGAAGCTTGGGGCTCGGTTGGGTGTTCGGAGTAGTCCCTTTCGAAGGGAGGGGGCAGGCCGGCGGTTCTGCGCTGTTTCTCGGTCATGGACGTGTACGGGGTCGGCCGGTGGTGGAGGGCGTGTTCGGAGCGGGATCGCGCCAGGAATCGTTCCTCGTAATCCCAGTCGGAGGGGTTGACGTTCGCCGGGATCGCGTAGGCGCCGTAGCCGTGCGGGTTGGCGGGCTTGTGGGGGACGAGGACGATGGAGGTTCCGGGCTTGTAGGCCTGTTGCCAGTCCTCTTCGATGTAGTCGTCAATGAACTCCACGCTGGTCTCGATCTGTGGCGGCAGCGGGGTCGGATCGTCGCGGTCTTCGGGGCGTGCTACGTTTACGATGATGTCTGTTTCGGGGTCCCATGGCGAGATAAGCTTTTGGAAGAACGGGTCCAGCGGTGCATCCTCGTCATCTTCATCATCTTCCTCATCATCATCAGACCGCTTGCCGAAATGGCGTTTCATATCTTCTTGATAGCGTTGACGATACTCTTCCATGCGCTTCTCATAGTCTGCGTCTTCATCCGAGACTCTGGAGGATTGGTTCTCGCGACTTGGTTCGGTTGGGTTCTTCGGCGTCTCGTCTAGGGTCGTGGGCGGCAGGGGCTGCTCAGCTTCATCGCCGCCAGACGCAGATGTGGCGCTCATGATGGTCTCGCTGCTCACGCTGCCCACGTCAGCACTCGTCTCGGTCTCACCGCTCATCACGGCTCCGACGCTCATCATATTATCGCCGCACTGGGCATGACTGGACGTGGGTCCGGGCGGCGGGCTGTGACGAGGATCCATTCTCGGAAAGAAGAGTGGTGGTTGGGAGAATGCAGAAGTGTTGACGATGTGTAGTGTGTCAGGTGGTTGAAGAGAAAGTGCGATGCCGTCCAGGAGGGAAGAACGGGAAGAAATTGAATCTGTAGGTGGCGAGGTGGATGAAGGAGAAAAGTCTTGGGCTCCCAAGGTGGTTCGTAAAGGTTTACTCATGAGCTGGAAACTTAATCTGCGCGTTTGGCTGTGAAAGAACGGGATGGCAAGAAAGAAGATACCTTGGTGGTGAAAGCGAAAACGGCTTGATTCCCGTGAGAAATAGAATCTAATCCAGTCGCTGCAGACGTACTGTTCTTTCCTTGAGTAAGACTACTAGGTCAATGCTACTAGCCTGAACCAACGCCTACAATGTTTTCAATACAATGTGAGGCATCGATAAAAGTGAAGAAGAATGGGAGACCGGCCTCCAGATACGAAAAAGCGATGGCTTCCGTTTCGCAAAGCCCTGCCTCCTGACATCAAGATGTACCCTGAGGGCGCCATTCTCTCGTACGGCAGTTCCCTTGGCCGAGCATACCACGCCATCATTTCCGCTCCTTATCAAGGAAAAGAGACCACCTGTCTTGACTATGTTACTGTACATTCATTTCTCGTAGACTCTGTGACCATGGCCACTGCCGTCTCCCTCTGTCATAGTCTGTCATCGCCTCTGTCGTCGCTGTCTTCGCCGTCGTTCCTCTGTTATTCGTCTGGACCAGGGGCTATGCTTCGCGGCTAGATTAGGTACCTGTGCAACAATTCTTGAACCACGTGTTATTGGGGGATGCAGGCCACTACTCATTAGCCCGCCGAACGTCGAGGTATGCGTTATGCTGAGCAACGACTATCTTGATTATGCCGGTGTCAAAGAACCCATCACACAGTAACACTCGTTATGTACAATAATCTCAAGCCGACGACCTTTGCGGGTAAGGTGGCTGGCTCCGAGTAGGTTGTGAAAATACTTGGGCCGCTGTGTGTCGTTGATCGCTGTAAAATCTACAAAAAGGTCGGGCAGATGCGAAGATTTCTCAGTGAGGGGTCCTCACTTAGATTAACGGCCGCCGCATGGGTATTGGGGAAAAAAACGGACGCAAACAGGAGCGACACCCCTCAGACGGGCTAAGCCCACAAGCTGGCAATATCGGGCCATCACGTTGACTCTTCTTCACCCAGCCTTTCTGCCTTCACCTTCACGATCTTCCCCCTCTTCTCCATCTCCTCGAGAATGGCACCATCGGGTATGATCTTGCTAGGCTGATACGGGCCCCATTTGTCATCATTAAAGGACTCGATGAGCCATATATCCATGTCGATTTCCTTCCATTTCGATGGAAACCAGCCAGTCAAAGCGCGCAATTTCTGACAGCTGAACCTGGTGAAAGGATGGGGCGGGTGCTCATAGTCTTCGTACATCTTGAGCGGCTTCTTGTGCTTCGAGTCGATCAGCGAGTCTCGGTAATGGATGAGCGCGACTCGGGGCTGGTACTTCTCTGTTGGCGCAATAAGTATATGCTCAGGCTCAATGCGGCGTTGCTCAACGCCTGCAAATAGCTGTTGGACGTAGCCATCAAGAAAGATCTTAAGAACCTCCAAACGCGACTCTTCATCCATCTGCAGCGTGTGCGTGCCATTGCTGTACCATCTGGCTGGGGATGTGGGCGGCCGTAAGACCCCGGCATCATCGACGGCACACATTGCTAACATACTTATGCCCTGGATGTGCTCCATGACGAGAACGGGAACCTCACGATAACCGCCTTCTCCAACGGTTGGGTTGATCTTGGGCACCTTCAGGATGTAGGCACCGTAAAACTTCGGGGCGAGGCGCCTGTCGCCTTTCTCGAGAAAGTCAAGTGTGGCGGCTTCGCAACAGACATGTATGTCGGCCCTTGAAGTCTCTCTCCAGGGTGTTCCGTCATTGTTGGTGTCGACGTTGTAGCCCAGGGGGTCGCAGATCTTCACAACAACGCACTCTGGAAAGCCCTCTGAGGGTTCCTCTACCTTGCAAACGAGCACCTGGGGACCGGGTGTCTCGCTACCCGCGAGAATATCTTGGATTTTGACGACGAGCTTCGTGAGCTCGCTGCGTGGGGTCGTTGCGATCTTCCTGGTCGGTTTCCAATCGTAGACCTCGCGGGTCAATGAGCCTTCTTCCTGGGCGTAACACATGTTTTTGGTAACGATGGCGGGTTCAATGTCGTTGTTGTTAGGCCACGGATAGGCCTCGACACCATAGGATTCGCATGGATCATAGGGTTCCAGATAGAGAGTGTTTCCCGGGTCGTAATACTCGGACTCGGCGTCAATGTCGTCGTCAGTGCCAGAACCCAAGTCGTCGTCGTCGTCGTCCGGATTTGGCTCCATGTTTTCGAGTGCTGCTGGAAGACATCCCGCCTTCCTGAGGAAATCGTGTGCCTCCATGAGCCCTCCTCCTCCTCTTCTTCCGCCCCACGCGAGCTCTGGGTAGTAGTCGTGGTCCATGGGGAGGCACGTCACAGGACGTGACGCGTCGTGGGGTTCGGGTTCGAGTACGTTTGTTAATATGTGTGATTTGATGAAGTCTTTCGACTCGCTCGTTTTCAATTGATTGTCTTGGGGAGGTGACTGTTGGCTTCGGCCCTGCGACGAGAGACCGGATGATATTCGGGAGACCTACGGCCCGGGTCAGTAAAAATTGCGAAACGTAGATCTGACGAGAAAAATTCATTCAACATTGTGTGTATGGTGTGGCTACAATCTCAGTCAAACGTGTAGGTGTCGAGGTCCAAGAGGTGTCGTTGGCGGGGCGTCACATTATTGGTCAGATTGGGCGCTGTGGAGACGATCCAGTGAGTAACCTCGAAGGCTGCGTCCTATTTCCAAGCAAACCTTTTCCCAGCAAACCAATTTGAACAGATCGCCTGCTGAATGGGAGAACAAGTGAGTATTTGGAAGATTTGAATGCGATATGGAGACAATTTACGCTGGTCTTCAGGCCTTTCTCGGCGCAGTGCAGACAACCTCGCGGATCAAACGAAACTATTTCTCCCGTGTAATGCTGAACTATTTCGCTTAGAACAACTAGAGGAAACGATGACAACCAACTATCAAAACGGGCACATTCATCAGGGTTCAGTCCATTAAAGAGGGGCATTCTGTTGTCTGGAGAATGGGCGAGTAGGTTGTGGCTGTGTTGGAGAGCAATGGAGATGTGTTTGATGAACACATCAATTGAGCGACTTGATGGCAGACCAACGTAAATGGACAGAAATGTCCGTGCGTGCACCAACGACATTCAGGGACTGTCGGGAATCAATCAAGGCGGCATGAACGATAAAGGGGCCCTCAGATGAGGGACACAACCACAGTAAACTGGATTGAGGCTTCAGTGATACTGCAAATCTAGCCGTCAAGTGTTTGAACGGATCAGACGTGTTGACACACGGAGTTGGCTCCGACTCATTGCGGCGTCACAACCCTGCTGTGCCATGACGGATGCAACAGAGGGACTTGTAGATGATGTTTGTGCCACCGCATCATTTGTCCTACGCCGACCCGAAGCCGGTCCAAGCTCAAAGCTACCCGCCACCTCGCCTTGACCAAGACGTCCAATGACGTGCTACGTACGATAGCGAGCATGAAACAAGTAGAAGTAAAGGGCATCTAGATCATGTGCCCTTATTCGACACTAGATTCCCGCCCAGTTGCTACGGGTTGCCATGGGAAGCGCAACAGGGGCGACGACTCCAAACTTTTAGCGTGGCTGGCTTCCGGCCATCCAGCTCCGTGAACCGCTAGGTTTGACTTGCCTTCTTGCTAGAAAGGTGAGGGCCGGCCGCCACGTTCCCCAGAAATGATAGGTCTGCTGCAGTCGCCAGGCAGAAAGCTTTAACTGCTCGCCAAAGTGATGGTACATGCTGCTCATGAGCCCTGATGATAGTAGTAAATGGGCGAATACATCCCAAAAGGTTGGATACGCCATCAGGATATGTGTACTCTCGCGTGTGCAAGCTTGCAATTTTACCTTAAAAGAGCTTTGACACAGGGATTCAAAAAGAATTCTTCTTCTCATTGTCCTTTTTTTCGGGGGTTGTGTGGTCTTTGGGGAATGACCTGCAAGAAGGTGAATGCGCCGCTGGAAAAACCATTTTTCACCCTGAGAAATCTAACGGCTGCCTGCATGACTGCAGTCTCCTCTTTCGAAGAGCGTCAACAAAACCGTCTCGCCAGATTGCCCAATCAGACAAAGATTTTTTTTTTCATCCGCGGCAAGCTTTGACACACGCCTTGTGTCTGAATAGAAAGCTTCACCTCTTTCCTTGCAGCTTCTGGCGGCCTCGCGCTTGTGCCCTTCTCAGCTACGCGCGGCTCGATCGCAGTGTACGTCCATTGAAGACCCCTGGCTTTCCCACCTTCGTCTTCTGCATTTTCTGCAGAGGTGCTGTTGCCTTTCTGACTGACCGAGGCAGAATCTTCATTACCTTAATTCTGGCAATCAGATAGCTTGCTTCGAGCTCGCGACTTCCTTTCCGCGTCCGCACCAGCTACGAAACCGACTCTGAATTCGCAACGTCCCCAAAGCTGAGGAGCCAACCGCATCGCAAGTAATCTACCTGAAATCACTCCTCGAAATCGGATTTGACGCTGACACTTTTGAAACTTGCAGAGTTCATTCCTACCTCTCTACTTCTTTTCGGCTGTTACCGATCGGCATCACGCTGACGACAAGTCGCTACATCGTGACTCAAGATGGAAGCTCGTGACCCAGAAGATGACCATGGTCGCATGAATGTCGACAGAGGATTGACCGGCCAAGAAGCACCGCCCACGACCGACGAGTCAGCACGCACATCCAGGGACATGGCACGCTTGGCGAAAGACATGGCCGGAGTTGGAATCCGAGACGCACAGGAAGAGCCGAACATACGGGAGGACGCTCGGATATCGGCCGCATGGCTGCACCAAAATCAGCCCGCGACTGGACCAAGAGGATTTGAGGAGGCCTTCGCATATTACGCCGAGAAACGTCGACAGAAAGCATCCGAAGGCGTTCCAGACGACACCAATAATCCGACCAACGTCACCACACCCTCTGGCAGCGCTGTTCCGTCTGAGGTCTACATCCCGCCCAATGTTTTTGTCGCTCCTGGTGTCAAAATTCCGCCTGGCAGCAAGTTTCCAACCGACATTCCCATTGTGTTTCCGTCTGGCACGACCCTCCCTCCCGACATACCGATTGGACTGGCGGAAGACTATGTTCGTCGTTTGAACGCAAACATCTCTTCTTGGGCCCCAGCTACAGCTGAGCCCTCCACGGACCCTGCCGGAGAAGGCCAAGACACCGAGACTGGCAATCCTTTCGTGAAGCTTCCTCAAACGCCCCCCAATGACGAGTCTGAGAGCGCCAGGAATTTCATCCACACACGCAATGACGATGCCGCTACCGCCAAGGAAGATTTCTTGCAGTATCGACCCGGAACGACCCTGCGCCTCAGCCCTCACGAGCCACCCGAGCCCTATGGCATCTCTCATTACGCGAACCCTGACAAATTACCCAGCAAAGTCAAGATGCTATCGAAAGAAGAGGAACCAATGAGTCGGACGGAATTAGTTTTCCACGACGCTCACCAACTACAACTACCCCTGGTGAAAACGAAGAAAGCCCAGAGCACCCTCTCACCGACGGTTTCAACCCCCAGCGACAAAAAGAAGGGAAAAGAGAAGAGAAAGGGCAAGAAGAAGGAAACTCCCAAGTCTGATGATCCGTTGGATGGCTTCCAAGTAGAGGTGAAAGTGGACAGACTCATCAGCGGCGGTTCGGAAGCGGGTTGTCAGATTCTTCGCTGCAAGGTGACGAAAGCGCCCGAGCCGGAAAGATGGACAGCGAACCCCAAGAACAATGACGAACCATCATTGTACGGAGAGCCCTTGAATGTTGGAGACCATGTCGCCGTCAAAGTCTTCGACCCATTGTTCTACGGCGACGTTTCGGACACAGACAAGGGCCCCTGGAAAGTCACCATCATTGCAGATGGCGACCTCAGTCGCGAAAACGCCGCATATAAACACCTCTGGGAGGCAGGAAGGACAGGGCCCCCGCACCTAGCACCTCAGTATCATGGGTCTTGGACATTTTCACTCGGGACCGCTTATCCAAAGTTCAAGGGTCAGACTCGCCGAGTTGGAGCGGTCATGATCGAATACATTCACGGCAAGAGCATCGAAGACTTGTGTTATCGCAACAAGCACTATCACTTGGTGCCACCAACGGGTCCCACAAATCTTGACTTCGAGGGGACCAAACAGCTTGACTTGACCCGGGAGATTCGCCTTAAAACCTTGAAGAATTTCATGAAGCACACCGTTCATCAACTTCACGCCGGGGTCGAGCACTGGTGGCCGGAGCCGGAGAACATCCTCATCTCGACATACGAAAATGGCAAACCGCGAGTCGTCTTGGTTGACTATGTCAGTTCAATGATTGATACGAAACGGAAGGTACCCTACGAGCTTTTCAAGGGTTACACAAAACCTCCGCACCCTTTTGGGCAGTTCTCCATCCAGAAGCTCACCAACTTTGCGGGCTGGTTTCCTCCAGGCTGGCGGCATGGGCACTTCGATAGCTGGGTTATCCGAAGGTTTCACTCGCTTGAGAATTGTGATTACACGAATCCGAAGACCGGGCGTGCAGGGACTGTCCATGAGCCTGATTCAGACAGCGAAACGGACTATGCGGGACCGTCGAAGCAAAAGTCGGACAATCTGCTCGATGCTCCTGTTGGAAAAGCCAAGAAGTTCCTGGGAAGCGTCCGCAAAGTGTCGAGTGCGTTCAGGCTTAATCAGGACAAGGACACCGATGGTGGTTCTGGGGTTAGCGGCGGGGCAATGAACTGAGGCGATAGGTTTGGCTAAGGTAGGTAGTCATCACAATTGGTGTGCCATCCAATAGGAACTATGTATTTGTATCTTTTCAATTGAATGTCCGCTCTTGAGACTGATTTCGGAATGTTCTCAAATTAAAATTTATCTCCACCCGAGCTAACAGTCCAGAACATTTGCTGAGACTTTGAAATCTGAATGTACAGGTTGCCTGTGGAGTGATTCGCTCGAATCCAAGAGCTCTTCTGGAACGCTTCCATGGTTCCATCATATAGACAGCAGAGTGCTTGATAATTAGAATGAGTCTTGCTAACCGGGCGGATAACTACCTACATTAGGCCCAATAGGTTTTCTTACGCCGATTCACTTTTACTACTATTGTCGCTATTTACATCCCTCTCTCTGTACCTATTATTATCGTCGTTATCGTCGATCCTCATTGCCATCATTGTCGTCAATGGTCGTTGTCGTCAATGGTTGTGGTCGTCCTTGACGTTCTTGTCGTCGTTATCGTCGATCGTCCCTAATAATTTTGCATACAGATGCAGTACATCTCATATTTCTCGGCTTCTTGTCACATCGCCAGACCGATGGAGCCGGGTGTTCTTAGCTGCGGACTGCAGCAGGGCCAGTATGGGCTCAACCTAGACGAGTCACAGCAGATTTAGAAGAGCATCGTTAGAGTGCAGTCAGATCGCTATTGCTCTGTTAATAAACACAGTAGCTACCTAATAAAGACAAGAGAGAGCCAGCTTAAAGCGAGTGTGCGTCTGTCAATGCTTGAGAAGCCTCTAGGAGGCGCGGTCGTTCAGATGAAGGCTGAAGTCGAGCCACAAACACCCGGACTCCACATCCTGACTGGGTCCTGAAATCTGCACTTATATCCCTCATTGCACCACGAACATGAACATTAACCATGTCCAAACCAGCATCCCATACAATCCTGCAATCCAGTCACCACTCCTGGGCACAACGTACAGAATTGCGCAATTTCCAACGCCGAGGTCCCACTGCTCGCCAACCGTCTTTTGCAGGTCCATCTCGGGGAACTCAGCAAACAGTTGCATATCTCCAGTCATGAGGGTGGCGTAGGGTACTCTCTCGCTCGCAGAATACGCGGTCATTTGGCGTACTCCAGCGCCAACCGCCGAGTTGCCGTTCTTGCCGCTCGCGCCTGAAGGTCCCCTCTGATTGATTCCTCGATCCCAGGGGATGTTGTCATTCTGGCCTTCAAGCGCCCGTCGAGCAATCTCGTTGTCCTCCTCATCGTTCTGGCCATCCAACATTTCCGCATCTTCGTCCATGTCGATTGGGATCTCCTCACCTGCCCCTTGTCTGGGCGGTGGATGGTACGGCTGTTGGTTTTCGTGGCAGCCAATGCGCGTCCATCGTCTGGTGATGGGGGGTACGATGTCAATGTTTGCCATTGAGGCTTCGACATCCTCAAGACGGAAGGTATTCTCCCTCTTGTATTCCAAAGGGAGTATGGTCTGCAGCCTCACGTTATTGGCAGACATTGGTTGATTCCTGTCCCTAGGAAGATTGATGGATAGCTTGTCGTCGCATCTTAGCGAAAAGGTGTCCCGCTCCCCGGCTTTCCTTATCGTTCCGTCGTTCATAGTGCGATCCTTCCGGGCTTTGGCATCAAATCCAATCGTATCCTCCGGCAGATTCATGATATTACTCATGCAACAGAGCTGGTCATTGTGAGGGTGACGAACGAGAGTGGATTCGGTTATGCGGGTAGTGTTGTACACCACGTGCAGATATCCGCTCATCACCGCAGCCGTCTCGACGCCATGTATGAGTGCATTATCTTTCTCGGCAGGCTGAAAATCGACCAAGGCTTGGGACCTGTTTCCCATGTGGTTCGTGGAATGGAAATTGCCGATCGACAGTTGCGCTGTGGCCATGCTCTTGCCGAATCTCACGAGATCACCAGGATCACCTCGAACGAGAAAATGAACAGGTGCGACGTTCTTCACAGAACGACTGTTCACGTGTGCTCTTTTCCTTTTCGCGCCTTTTGCCGTCAGACGCTCTGGCTTTCGTCTGAAGGGGTATTCGGGTAGATCGACGCTGTTGAGCAGCATCTCGATGATTGGGACTGGTGGACGGTTTTGATCCATTCTCGCTGCGAAAGAAGATGCTTTGAGTGTGCTAAATTCTTGGTCAAAAACACATTCGGGCAGAGAGGCAGACGAGTCATGAGGGATACGAACGAATAGAGAGATGGATAACTTACTGGAGAGGATGCAGTGGGACGATGGTGTCGTGAGACTTTGAGGGGACGTGAGCAAGTTGGACTGATTGAAGTGATGAATTTCTGAGGAAAGAAGGGGTGAAATCCAATCTTTCTGATTTTCCAAATTCCAATGGATGTGCGTCGTTGGCAGGGAACGAAGGCAGAAGGAGGCGGACTCTCTCAAAATGGCAGTTGCTCTTTCCTTCTCGATATGCTCAGGAAGGTGCCAGTCAGGCCGTCCTGCTTGGAGACAAAGCCTGGCTGGCACCTTCCTTGAGACAGCCTGACTGCACCTTCCTTGAGACAGCCTCTGCCGCCTTCCTCGAGGATTCCATTGTTATTACTGTTGCCTTCCTTCTGTCTTGACTCACTGCAGTTATGTACTTCCTGTGAGTGACTTTTTCTTTGGATCATCCATTCTGCACGCTACCCATGGTCACTACCACAAGATTCAGGAAGTACACCAATCAACATCTAGCGGTGTGTCTATCCCGTGACGCGCCTTAGTTCACAGCTTCTCGATGCAATTCTAATGAGTTTTGCTATCCGGGCGAGTACTTCTAGCTAAACGGTCAGGTACTGGATATACGACGAGGTCGCCCAGGGGACGACCCTGGATAGTCTTTCTTTCGCACTACTCAATGTCAGGTCTCTCAAGGAAATTGTCATTGTTGAATGCAGATTCGACCCATTCGTCCCACTCTGATCTGGTTTCCAGCCACTGGTAAGGGAACCAACCAGCAAGTCGAAACAGCTTTTCGGGACTGAATCGAGTCTTCGGATGAGGCGGCTTTGAATAGTGCTGATAAAAGTCCCGTGGTTCCTTGCGCTTCGAGTCGACGACGCTTTCGCAATAGTCTATGAGACTGACTCGGAGAACCGGCTGGGTCCCGGGCGTGCCTTCCGCGAAAGAGATGAGTATATGTTCAGGTCGGATTGCTTGCACCTCGACTCCAGCTTTCATCTCGGCGGCTACGCCTCCTAGAAGCTTCTCAAGAACCGATAGACGGACATTTCCGTCAAGCCTTACGCTGCGCTTGCCGAACCTGATCGTCTTCCAAGTAATTGGAACCAGAGACCCGTCTTCGGTCTCATCGCATAGCTCCTTCAAGGTTTTGGCGTGGTCGATAGCTTCCATGAGGATCAGTCCAATGCGTCGGGTGCGATGTCTCAATGCTGGTTGGGTCGAAGATACTTTAGTGGTGTAAGCGCCGTAGTATTTGGGTGCAAGGTGCGACTCCCCATGGCACCCTTTGGATCTGAGCATGTCGTAAGCCCCAGCTTCTCGGCAGAGTTCCATGTCGGCTCTCACAGTCTCCTTCCAGGGGCCGGCTCCAGCGGGGTAGTCCCAAGGATAGAACAAGGGATCAAATATCTTGGCGACAACAAGGTTTGGCAGATCTTTGCCGGACTTTACCTTGCAGAGAAGTACGACAGGGCCATCGACAGGTGAGCCTGAAAGAATGTCCTCAATCAAAAGAACTGCCTTCTCATCAATGTTGCCTGGAACACCTTTGGAAGGCTGGGATTCGCGGTCAAAGACGGCCTCGGTTCGAGAACGGGCATCACTCTCGTCCCAGAAAAGATCTTCATCTTCCTTGTCCGAAGGGTACTCATAGAAGGATGTTCCGTAAGGATTGCCGGGGTAGTGCGTGGAGATTGTGAGAGACTTTCCCGGGTTGAAAAGGTCGAAGAAGTCGGCCTCGATGCTGTCGTCGGTGGTGGGGAGAGGCTGGGAAGATTCTCGGTTGCTGTCCTTGCCAGCGCTGGCAGCCCTTTTCTCTTGTTCTCTCTTCCTCCCGGCTGCTTCATTCTCCTTGTCTCTTTCAAGAGTCCTCTTATTTGTCTCCATTGTTCTTCTGCGGGACTCCAATGCTTCTTCCAAACGCTCGGTTGACATTTTGCCCCAGTACCACACCGCTGGGTCGGCATCGCGCCCAACACGAGGCTTTCGGGGGTGCTTCAAGTCGTAGAGTTCTTCTATCTCTTGCGCTGTGAGGTCCGAACGGCGGCGTCGCAGAAGAGCCGTCTTGCGAGCTTCGGGGTTGTCTGACATCTTGTATTTGTCTGCGCGCGTGCTTGTGTTAGTTCTGGTATAGTCGAGTCGTTGAAGCTTCGTGACCGAAAAGCTCAACATAAGCCAAGTATTTTGGAACGCCAGTACCTGTCAAAGATGTTCATTAGGCAAGTTCCCGAATGAAAAAGGTCTTCTGAGAGTTGCGACCGTTCGTAAAGCAGCCTATGAATCTACAGCAGCGTGATGTGAGACGTGTTATGAGAGAAGCATATGACCCACGTTGAACGGATTGGAGATGAATTTATATCGCACACCTTGATATCTCCTGATTAAACTTACTCTGTATGTATCCTGTGCGTAAGCCCACACTTATAATCAGACGCGGACTCATTAGGGTGGGTTGAATACCTTTTGCTCGCCCATCTATGCTCGCCTTGCTGCTGTCTATTATCCATCTTTCCGAACAGAATTCCTAGAGATTCCTTCGAGACTGCCCATAATACGCATTTCGCGCTACATTGAGGCGACTAAGAGCATCTTACTGAGAAGCAGACTTCAAAAAGCTGAGGCTTATCTACTGAGTTTTATTATCCGGGCGGATAATTCCCTATATTAGGTCTATATATAATAGTCTATTTTATAATAATTAAATTTTAATACTATCGTTGCTATCTCTACCCCTCTCTCTATTTCTAATATAATCGTCGTTATTGCTGCTGTTGTTGTTGTTGTCCTTATCGTCGTTGTTATATTATCCCTATTGTTATATATTTAGTACCCGCCTAGATAGCAAAACTCTATCCGCTAGTAAAGACATTTCCTCTTGAAATTTAGCCTTGCTCTCCCCTTGTCCTGCCTAGGTAGCTACCGTACTTATTGGAAGGTCGCATAGGAAAATTGCGATCGAGCTGCACTTTGACGATACTCTTCTGAATCTGCTGTGCCTCGTCTAGATAGAGCCCACATAGCTGGCCCTGCCGCGGCTTCATCAGTCTGACTATGCGATAAGAAGCCGAGGAACATGGAATAGAATCCATCTGTAGGCACAATCAGGGGTACAGGGGGGTCAAGGGAGCTGCGCACAGTGGAAGGGAAGGATGATCCCAACGCCGCACCAATAACTCTGATTGTTGCGTATTATCTGATGAATTGAGGGCATTGACTACTGACTCACTGCTGCTCTCCGTATATGGGGTAAGATTCTCAAACTACCTATACCTTTGGGGGGTAATGAACACATGCTTATCCACCTTGGGACATGGTATTCACATCGGACAAGAGCTCAGAACTTCAGGACCTCCGAAGGGCTGTACTACACTGCCGCCACCACTATTACTCCTACGAACATCACAAACAGCCTAGGCTCCAAACCGAATGTGACATTCAAGCTGCCGCAACCTTGAAGCCACCAGACAAGAGGTCAGTGAAGACCCTATCAGGGTCGTACTTGGTCCTGATCTCCTTCAGACGATCAAGTTTACCATCTGGGTAGCTTTCAAACACGGGCTGGCCGATGTCTGCTTCGTTCAAGTAGTAAAACGGATACAGCACACCCATTGGCTCCAAGCGCTCCCTGACTTTGGTGTTAAACTCGCTGATGAAGTTGTCGACTACTTCATCATCAGCTTCGTTTGCCCAGCTATAGGTTTGTTCGATCCAGAATGAAGGTGACTCATCAATTCCTTGGATTGCACCTGGCTGGGCATTGGTTGCCGCGAGAAGTGCCGAAGTGATGGGGTTGAAAGCAAAGCCGATGATTCCTCCTTCGGTGTTGCTGAATGTCGACTTTGCAAGCTCAAAATACATGTCGTGGGCAATCAGCATGGCTTCTTTGTTGGCGTAGATTGGGAGCAAGTGGAATCGTTGTCTCGACCCGTAGGAGCGACCGCCTTTCTGAAAGGCTGGCAACACTGCCTGGTTATACTTCCCCATAGGAAATGATGAGAGCGACTTCGAGCTATTGTCCGGAGTCAGGATATCACCGAGAAAGTCTCCCAGAATCGTCGGTGAGGTGGAGTTTCCGTTGTAGAACAATGTTGCCGAATACGTTGGCCCATCAGTGCCGCTGACATAAGTGATGACAGGCAGGACGGCAGCCTTGGGATCCTCGTGCCCATTGGCAGCAAAGTTGTAAACACCCTCGATAAACTGCTGCTTAACTTCCTCTCCACCATAAGATGGGGAAGCGAGCATGACGGATGGAGAATGATGGGTTTGGAGATCGAAGCGAGTGACGAGACAAAATGAGTTACCGCCACCTTGAAGCGCCCAGAACAGATCGGCATATTCATTCGTGGGAGTGGCTTCCACGACGGCTCCATCAGCCAAGACGCACTGTTCTCATGTTAGTCATTTGGCTAATATGCGTCTTTCAAGAGAGTGACATCGCGTTTGACGTACCTCATACGCCTTGACGTTGCCATTTGTCGATGCGAGACCGTATTCGTAGCTGAAGAAAGAAACACCTCCACCCAGCAAAAGACCAGAGACACCAATGGGGCTGCCACGTCCACCGAGAACAGTGACTCCACTCCCGTCAAGTGCGGTGTAGACATCAGTCCACCGTAGGCCTGGGCCGACGGACACCGTATTCTTGTCCTCGGAAATGGCGAGGGTTTTCATGTTCACGCTCGATATCAGAATACCGTTGGTGTCAATGCTGCTAACATTCGAAATGGGCATGTGGCCACCTCCGCGCATGGCGAACTGCACTTCCTGTTCAACAATGCATCTCAGGCCAGAAGACAGTTGATTTGCGTCCGTGGGAGCAAAGATACACGCTGGACCGAGCCAAGACCTCGCGGACCATGGCACTGCGAGCGACAGCCGTAAGCAGGATGAAGAGATGGTATCTGAGTAGAGCGACTAACCTTGGGTTTCCTCCATATAACCTTCATCATCCGCGAGAATAGTTGAGTTGGCAAAGGCGCTCTTCAGGTTTTGGCACGCCCTGCCCGCCTTGTCGGTTTGCGGACCTTCTGAGACGGCAGCCGCCATCGCAGCGCTGGCCACCAAGAAGCAAAGAAGCTGCATCGCGTGAGAAATATGATCAATTATGATGTTTCAGACAGATTTTTGAAATGTGAGATCTGGAAAGGAAGATTGACAGTCCAAGCAAAGAGGTCTTCAGTTTAATTAATAGTTCAATAGTTTTGTCGGGAGCCCGATTGTCCCGCCGGGACACCATTAGTCCGCCCAGGTAGGATCTTTGCCACCCCAGAATTCGAAATTTCAAGTAGCTTGCAATACCAAGAAATTCAATTTACTGGACCTCGATCTTTGTGGATCATCTGATGCGGTCAACAGGCGGCGATATCAACCGTCGAGGGTTGTGTCAGTCCACCAAGAGATACCCGCAGGCGTCAATGACCGCTTATGCAAGAGTCTTACTATCCGGGCGGATACTTCAAACTAACCAGGCGGACAACTGTCATATGAGGTCTAAAAGTTCATTTCATAACAGTAATTTTGTTATTCGTATTATTCCTATCGTCCCTTTCGTTCCTGTCGTCCCTATTATCGCACGTCTATGCCTAATACCCAACCGGACAGCAAAATGTTCTGAAGACCATTCTCTGATTGCCTTGTAATTGCGCCTGAATTATCCACTGCGCCCTATTGATGCGGGCGTTGTTGGATGTGAAGTGAATGACGAAAGCGAATACGATGGGATGGATCCAATGGATCAAAGCCGAAAAAGCGCTAGTGTACGAGGAACGACAGAACAGTAGCACCCGTGAGAACCCACCGCACATCACGGTGGCATGGATCAGCCTTGGCACGGGGCCGCGCTGTCGTAAACGACAACACGCGCTTTCAGTTGGGGGTTGAAAGTTCATCACCGGAACTCCAAATGTACCGAGCCCGACTAGGCATTTTTAATTGCCCTTGTTGATGATGACTCTGAAATCTTGTGCTGCGATTTCTTCTTGTGTCTATTGGCGTGTGATTTAAACTTGAAGTTTTACGAGCTGTCATGAAAAACAGACAGTCTTGCTCTCGTTTCTCAGGTACTTAGGGAATTTCAAAACCGCCCTTTCCGTTCTTCTACGATGAAAGAAGCACAATTAACAGCCGACATACCGAACTGGCCAGTCACGAGACTTGTACTGAAAGGTTTCGTCCTCGTCGTCCTCGTCGTTCTCACCATGACTGTCTCTACTAATTAATTGTGGCATTTCGAGGACATAAGTGAGCTGTGTGGACAAATCATATTTAGATGGACTTCTCAATGGATTCTAGTGTCGGTCGCGTGCTCCTTTTGGTGAGTGACTTTGATCGTCTTGCACTCCCGCGATGGGCTGAAATACGCTTCTCGGTCCCGAATAACTTCGTTCAACCCGAGACAGAGTGTCACTGACAACTTTGATCCTTCGCATGGGCATTCTGGGGCAGATATGTGGTCACCATCTGAATCCTTTGATCTGGCGACCCCTGTAAGTGATGTCGCCGTGACGCTGTGCCACAGTGGCTAGACATTTTAGCAAGGAAGGATTACCGGCCCCCGTGAGGCAATATTGGCGGGGTAGATGATGGTGATACATACATGTAAGCAAGGTGGGGGCCGTGAAACCTGTGCAGTACGCTTGTCAAGTAAGGCACAGCCAGTCTCTCCCGTGTTTTCCTGTTGAAAGTAGGTCTTAGAATAGGTTACATTGCACGCAAATACGCTGGCGCTAGTCGTCGATACCATGTCACCATGCTCGGGACCGAAAATGTAGGATTGATCCATTAGAAGGAATGTTCCATTTGACACCAGCTGTGATGTTGATCGCCAGTAAAAAGTAAGTGCTCGAGAGGGATGCAGAGACTAGCTAATTGCCCCAGCCACTGTGCATGAGACTGTACCACTAGGCAGCGGGACATTGTTACTTGCCCTCACAAATCAAGTGTAAAGCTACCGCAACTACCAGTTGTTGATTCTATCTCGAGTTTGATCGTTCCAGATGAGTTACTAGATGTTGGTAGACATGAGACTCAAGCGATTTAGGGAAACAAGCAGCTGAACTGCCAGCGAAGAAAACTATATAAAGGACCCCGTTCGCACCACTTCAATCAATTTCCCTACACTTCGATCATCAAGTCACAGTCACATACCATTTCTGTCAACAGCCAACGTCTTCTCCTTAAATTCACATACAACCAAAATGCAGTTCAACTCCATCATCGCTACTGTCGCCACTGCCACAGCCTTTTGGGCTTCCATGGCCGAGACCAAATGCATTCAGGGGCCCAAGCGTGCCGGAAACTCCTGCATCCCTGGCAACAAAGGCTTGCTTACTTGCGGCCCAGGAAATGATGGCAACGTCGTAAGTCATGCCTTTAACCCGCCCATCAATAATTTCTCACAGAATTATTTCCCGGTGAAATGAAGCATTGGCTAATTATGAACTGTGCTAGCTTATTTGCAACGACCAGCTGAAGTGGAAGGTCCACAAGAACTGCCCCTCTGGAGGTTGCTTTGGCTGCGAATGCAGGAACTAAAGATGATGAGTAGAGATGACTACTCGTCCTGATCATAGCTATAACAGGAAACAAGACTGAGAAATATACATTCGTTCCCAATTTTCTCCTAATTGAGCCTGTCATGGCCCTTCTCTGTCGGTAAAATACTACTAGTGCAGGTGATAGCCGGCAATGCAATGACTGCACGTCAAGTTGACTGAGACGCGTGAAGACTGAACGGCCACGACAAGGATAGCATGAATATGGACTGTAAAATGCATGGCCTCTTATTACAGGCTATCATTTTCGTACAGCTTGGGCACCGTTGATCGGCGCAGCTAACATTGGATGTTGATGATGTTTTCGCCTCAGCAGTGAAACAGCAACGTCACTTATTACAAAAGTCGCGTCATGCCCCACTGGCTCCGAGCTTTGTACTCAGACGATCGAAGCCGACTACCAGTATGCAGTAGCGAAGATCGTCTTCTATGGATTCGACAAGAGTTTTATTAGCCGAGGGGTGTCTACATACACGCGTGTAGTCCGTATCCCGTGCTAAAGCGGCCATGTTTCCCATGTGCTCGCTTTTGTCGTCGTTTTTGTCGTCGTTCTTATCATCGACATTGCCATTTACTATCGTATTCTATAATCGTAATATATTCTTGTCCTTATTGTCCTTAAAGAAATACTAGGTACCTATACTGGGATGGAAGTATGAAGTGTACCGCGATTAAAGTAAAAGCATGTACTGCCTGGATAGCTAACTACACTACCCGGCTAGCAAAAGCCTTCTACAAATCTAACCAAATGAAATTTCATGATCCTGTTGATTGGTGACTCAGCCGTTGAGGAAGCAGCAGGTCGGAATTTTCACAGATGGAGGAGTACCATGTCCTATTCTCCATGATGAAAACTTTGGGATGCAGAATCAGCTAAGTGAAGCATAGTAGTATTAGAACGGGGTTTAGTGGGCCCACTGGATTTTTCGGCGTTTTCGGCGTTTAGAGGCCAGATTATTAGCCCCCTTAAGGGGGCGAGAAGTTAGTTTAATTATTATTATTATCCTTATATAGATTAGAGGTATAATTTACTTATTTTTTAGTAGATTTTTAAGCTTTTTATCTTATTTTTTTTATTTTAGATCTAAAAAGAATATAAAAAGTCTTTTCTTTTTTCTTTTAAAATTATAAGTTTTAAAACTATAAAGTTATATAATTATAATAGTTCTATATACTTTTAAGTATATATATATTACTATATTATATAGTTTTTAACTATTTAGCTTATAACTATTTTAATAATACTTAAAAATAGATTTATTTTTCTTTTAGATATCTATATAAAGCGTTAGAAAAAAGCTTATTTTTATATTAAGTAAATAAATTAATATAATATATATAATAACTATAACTATTATTACTAATTATATAATATTAAGAAATATAATATATTAATAAAAATTAAGTAGTTATTTATAAACTTAATTCTTAATAAATAGAAAAATATAATAGCTAAATATAATTCTATTAATAAGAATTAAAGAAGATATAAAAAACCTTAAAAAAGACTTTAAAAGTATTATAGCTTATATAGTGAGGAGTATTAGATTTTTATTTATTTTTATTTTTATTACTCTTTAATATTATAAACTATTAAAATTAAACTAAATCTACTTAATAAGTTTTTTAAACTAATAAGAATATAAAACTTTATAATATTTAAATAAAATAGTTTAAAAAATTAATAAGTTTACTATAAAAAAATAGAATAAATTTACTATAAAGCTATTAGTAGTTTATATAACTTCTAAAGGATTAACTAATAGAGGCTTAAAAAAAGGAATATAGGGGTTAACTATAGAGATTTAAAATAGTATAGCTAATTAAGCTTAGAATTAATATAAATAGAGGTATAATACCTACTTATTTAGTTATACTTTTTTCTTTTTTCTCTTTTCTTTTTATTATATTTTTAGAGAAGTAATAATAAGATTTAAAATTAAAAAAATTAATATTTTTAACTACTTAAAATAATAATTTATATTTTTACTACTTTAATTATTAATAATTATTATAACTAAGATATAGCTTAAGATAACTAAGGAGATATTATATAAAGATATTTTAACTCTTTATAACTTTACTATTAGAAGTAAGTTTATTAGTATATTTAATATTTAAACTAAGGTATTTAAGAATATCTAAAATTAAACTAAAATAATTTTAGTTTCTAAAAATAGCTTACTTAATAGCTCCTCTAGTTTATAAACTTAATTTATTAATATTAATCTTATAAAAGTTAACTATATTATTAATAATATTTACCTCTATATTAGTATTAATAGAGGTAAGGAATAAGCTTTTAGTATTAATCTCTATTATATCTTAAGTAATAATACTTATAAGGTCTAATAGTAACTTATAGCTCCTATTAATAATACTTATTATATTTCTATAAATTAGTTAATAAAAATTATTAAATAACTAATAGAGTTATACTTTTAATATTTTATATTAATTATAATAAATCCTTTTTAGAATAAGAACGCTTTTATATTTATAGGTAATAATATTATAGATTTTATTAAGATTTATAATACTTAGTTTTATAAAGCTTATTAGACTAATAAGGATAAACTAATAAAGGTTTACTTCTATAGTATTAAGGACCTAAAGTAAGGTATTAAATTACTAGTTAAGGATTTTAATAATTAGAAAGCTATTAAAGCTACTTTTATCTATTAATATAGTATTATAAATAAAAGCTTCTATTAGGATCTTAATAAAAAGTTTTAAGTAATTAAAGATAAGCCTCCCCTCTCTAAGATTAATACTATTAGTATTATAATACTTTTTAATTATATTAAGGGTTTATACTATAAAGCTATTATAAGGGAACTTCTAAAGTATTAAAACTAGGATTTTATTTACTTTATTTATAGGTATTTACTAAAAGGAGCTATTAAAGTTACTATAAAAGCTCTCTCTTATAATATTAAGGACTTACTTTAGAAGTTTTAACTAAATATTAAGTATATAGTTATTAAATAGGTAGCTAGAGAGACCTCTTATATATATATTAATAAGAAGAGGGTTATAAAAGTAATTACTTCCTCTTTAGTTATTAATATTACTAAACTTATTAATTAGTTTATATAAGTTACCTATATATAGTAGTAATATAGTAACTTAAAAGTAGCTAACTCTAATAAAGTTATTACCCTTTAAGAGTAGATATACTAAATAACTCTTAATAGTATAGATATTAAAGAAAAGATAAAGATATTTATAACTAGTATTTAGAAGCTAAATATAAACTTTAACTATTAGTTTAAATTAATATAGAATAGTTATATTATAGATATAAATTAAGTAATTATAGTATAAAGGAGTTATAAATAATAAAGAAGGGTTAGTTAATTTATAAGCTTAATTACTATAAACTAAATATAATATAATATACTTAAGATTAGAGGTTACTACTCTTATAGAATAAATAGATATTATATAGCTAAATATAATATTATAGATAAGTTAAGGAACGCTAAAGTAGTATACTTCTTAAGGGGATAGTATATTAGCTTTTTTACTAACTATAATATTATTTAAAATAGTATTATTAATAAAAAATAAAAGAATTTAATACTTAACTTAATAACTATATAGGCTTATATCCTCTAAAGTAAGGTATACTTCTAGTTAGAAGTAGTAGTAAAATAGTTTTATAATAAGTACTACTTAGAGTAAGTATTTAGCTTAGAATTATCTATTTATTATTAGGAGGTTATAGTTATTATAAATAAGGTTTAGAGAGAATAAGAAGAAGCTAAATAATAAGTATTAATAGCTATTATTAATTATATTAATATTAGGTATATATAGCTATATAGTTAATATTAATTATATAGAAGATAAAGAGCTAATAAAGGTTAATATTATTATTAGGATAAAGAATAATAATTTCTAATATACTTTATATAGTAACTCTTTAATAAAGAAGGTTTACTTTATAAATTAAATCTTAACTTAATAAGGTATTATACCTATAAGAAGTACTTAAGTTAAAGAAGTAATTAAAGATAAGATAATTATATAAGCTTTTTTATAACTTTAACTATAAGAACCTACTTATTATAAAGAGACTAAGAAGCTATACTAAATAACCTTCTTTTAAGATTTAAAAAAAATCTACTCTTAAGCTATAGCTTTTTATAGTAAAAAGTAGATAGGTAATATCACTCTATTAGAATAATTTCTCTTAAATAACTAGCTAGAGTATAAATAGCTTAAGTTCTAATATATAGCTATATATATAAAGTAATATTAAAACTAAATATATAATAATAATATAATTACTACTAACTTAGCTATAGCTAATACTTATATATAAGTTAAAAGCTAAGAGGGGAGTATTAAGGAACTTATAAAATAATAAGATAAAATATATAAAACTAATTAATAATAGCTTAAAAATAGTAATTTTAGGTCTATAAAAGGCGCTATTAATATACTAATAGAAAAGCTATAACCTATTAAGGGAAGTTATTATATTAATATAAATATAGTAGATATATTAATATTATAAAGCTTTAAACTAACTAATATTAAGGTTTTAGCTATAGAAAACTCTTAGTAACCTTAACTTAAGGTTATATCTTAATTAAGTAGAGGGCATATAGTTATTATATATAACTTTATTATACTTTATTTTTAAGTAGCTATTTAAATTAAATACTACTTAGCTAAGGAATAATTAGAAATTATTAATATTAGCTTTATAGTAAACGTTATATTTAAAGACTATATTAACTTTAATAGACTTAGAAGTAGAGTTATATTAACTTTAGTTATAATTAGAGGTTTTATAAATATTACTTTAAACTTATAGTTTATAGGTATTATTATAGAAGATATATATATTAATAGCTACTATATATTTAATATAGATTTCTTTATTAGCTTATCTAATAAGACCTTAAAAAGCTTAATCTTTAATAGCTTTTTTATTTATTAAATTAAAATAAAGCTTAGCTATATAGATAGATAGATTAATAGTAATTTTTACTACTATATTATTTAGCACCTATTAAAATATACTTTTAGTTTCTTTACTAACTAATTTATAACTTTTCTCCCCTAAATTATCCCTAACTTAGATATATTTAATAAGATTTAAAATTTTTACTATATTCCTAAAGAGGAGGAAAACTAGAGGCTACTATTATTATACTTAGTATAGTAACTAGCTTATTAGAATTAGGAATAGATAGAGCTTTAAATCCTATTATAAAGGAGGATTATAGGATTAATAGCTAAGAAAATATTTAGATATTTAATATTAAGTAGTTATTTTTAGATATAGTAATATAAGTTAAACTTAAAAATAGAGATAAAATTAAAGGTATCTTTAACTATAAGAATAAGCTTTTTTAGTAAATTCTTAAAGTATTAATCTAATAAGCTATTACTTCTAAAGTTACTTCTATAATAACTAAATTTACTAAACTTAAGAATTATAGCTTAAATTATACTTATAAGAAGTAGAGGATATAAATAGACTATTATAGATCTAAAGTAAGTCTAAAAAAGAAAAAAGCTTTATTTTAAGTAGAAGAGGTATATAAAACTAATTTTAATATATTAATTATAACTAAAGAGATCCTAAATATAATAAGGATACTAAATAGTATTATATTTTTTAATAGACTAAAGAAGTTTTATAAATAGCTTTTAAGTTAATAAAGTAATAACTTAGTAAATATTTTATTTCTCTAAAATAATATTACTATATAGTTTAGAACTATAGAATATATTATACTCTACTATAAAGCTCTCCTATATAAAGATTTTACTATAGTAAATATTATTAAGGCTTCTTAGATAGTCTAAAAAGCTTAATATATTATTTATAGTTTTAGTTCTATAAATAGGTCTAAATAAGATAAATATTAAGAAAAGATTTTATATAAAGTAACTTTTATTAAGTTTAAGTTTAGCTTTAAGCTTTTAGAATAGCTCTTACTAACTAAGGTCTATAAACTAATAGCTATTTCTAAATCTAATAATAAGTAAAATATTAAACTTACTTAAAAAAAAACTTAAGTTTTCTATTACTCTTAATAGGGTAAAAACCTTCTAAGTAAAGCTATTATAAAAATAAGAATAACACTCCTCTATAAAGTTTTAAATAGAGGTTAAAACTCCTCTAATATAGTTAAAATTAATATTATATATAAAACTAAAGATAAAAAGATCTATTTTATTAATAATATACTATTAGATAGTATTATTCTAAAAGGAAACTTTAAGTAGAAACTTAAAGTATAAGTTAAAGTCTAAGAAAAGCTTAAGATATATACTAAAGACCTCTTTATAAACTTAATTATACTTAAGTTCTCTAATATTTTAATAAGAGAGCACTTTACTTAAAAGTAACTAGATAAACTACTTAATATTATATTATATTTAACTAACTAAAAGAAAGCTTTATTTATATAAGTTTAAAAGAATAAAGAGATAGCTATAGTATAAGAGTTTCTTTATTATAGATCTATCTACTTATTAGTAGTTTTACTATAATCTATTTAAACTATTTTATATAAAGTATAATAAATATAAAATATATTAATTTTAAAGATACTTAAAATTAAAATTATTTAGATACTTAAGGATTACTTATAAAAAGGTATCTTAGAAGAGAGTTATATATTATATTAAAACCCTTTCTTCTTTATAAGAAAGAAAGATAAAAAGATATACTTAATTAAGTTAGTTACTTAGATTAATAAGGTTATACTTTAAGATATAGCTTTACCTCTAGCTAGAAATAAGTTTTTAGAGGATTTTACTATATATTAACTTCTTTCCCTATTTAACTTCTTCTTAAGATATAACTAAGTTTTATTTAATATAAAAAACTAAAACTTTATAATATTTACTATATTAATTAGGTTATTATATATATATATTTTACTATAAGGTGTTACTAATTTAGTTACTTAGTTTATAAAGGTAATAATAAGGATTCTATATAATTTAATCCCTTATTATTATAAAGCTTTTTTTAATAATATTACTATTAAAAGCCTTATAATATAATATAATAATAAAGAAGTACTTAGTTACTTAAGAATATAGAGATTTATCTTTAAATATATCTAAAATATTAATAAAATACTACTTAACTTTAAATTAGTAAAATACTTAGTTTTAATAGATAAATCTTAATAAGCTTAAACTATTATAGCTATTATTAGTTATATATATAGTATTAATAGTTAGCGCTTAGAATAGTTAAAAATTATTAAGATAACTAAATAAGAGGTTTATAAAAGATTTATAGAACTTTATATTTTTCTTAAAATTACTTTATTTTATTAAATATAAATAGTTTACTTTTTAACTATTACTAAACCTCTTATAAAGCTTTTAAAGAAAGATATTAAGTTTATATAAGGTTCTAACTAATAGAAAGCTATAGATAAGTTAAAATATAAGCTTATATTATTTCTAATCCTTATTAAATTTAACTATAAGCCTAATAGAAGTATTATCTATTTAGTAGTTAATATTAATAGTATAAAATAAGAAGCTATATTTAGCTAATTTATTAATAAAAAGAGGTATATTTTATAATATAAAAGTAGCTTATAAGTAGGAGTAAAACTTAACTATAATATAGGAAAAAAGGAACTTTAAAGCTTTTTAAAAATATTAAAATAAATATATAACTATCTCTTTAGCTACTATTTTATTATTAAGATAGATATAAAGATATTTATAGCTTAAATTAATAATATAGCTTCTAATCTTCTTAGCATTTTTATTATTTAATAGATTATATAAATCTATATATTTAACTTTAAAATTTAATATATACTAAGTATATAAAATATTATTATTAATAGCTTCTCTAAGAAGTTTAATAAGTTTTTAAATAAATAAGATAAAGAAGTAAAAAGAGAGATTAATAATTAGATTAACTAATAAATCTTTTTTATAGATATATAAATATATTCCTTTTTTAATAAAGCTTAAAACTATAAAGATATTTATACTACTATAGATATTATAGCTATAACTACTAGTAATAATAATAATAAATAAGACTCCCTCTTTATAATACTACTATTTATATTAAGTAATTTATAGACTTAATTAACTAAGTCTTAATAGATTATATACTTCTTTAGTACTCTCTACTACTTATTAAATATTTCTATAAATTAATATAAATAATAATAAGTAAAAGCTATTAGCTATACCTTTTATAATAAACTTTTATTTATATACCTAAATATTTATAAGCTAACGCTATAATATATTATTAATAATACTACTAAGAGAAACTATCTTATTATATATACTTATATTAAGAGTAAATATAGAGGATAAGATATTATATTTAAAAAGCTTATTAATAACTACTTCTAGCTAAGCTTCTATAAGTTTATTATAGATATAATCTTAATATACTTAAACTATTAATTATATAAGGTATATTAGATTAATAATATATACTTCTTTATAATACCTATTAGGTTTCTATTTATAAGGGTAGTTTTAGATATTTAGAAAATAGGTAAATATAATATAGTTAAAGCTAGAGACCTCTTAATAAAATAGGTTAAAGTAAAATAGATATTATAAGCTAATTTAAAGCTTATTACTAAATTTATTTAGGAAGATATTATTTATTATTATAAGTTATATAGAATGCTAGTTATAAATAGAGAACTAGAGAATAAAGGTTATATTATTACTTTTAATAAGAAATATACCTTTTATTAGTAAGTTATAATAGCTTATAATCTTTATATTAATAGAACTATTAAGAAAGGTTATTAGCTTATTATTTATACTCTATTAATTTAGCTTAAAGATATTAGCTATAATTTTTAACTTTACTTTTATATTATACTCTTTATAAACTAAATAACTATTTAAGTATTAACTAACTACTCCTCTTTTTATTTTCTTTATAAGTATAACTTAATTATACTAATTAAAACCTTTATACCTATATAGAGAGTTTTTAACTAAACTAATATCTCTATATTAGAATAAGAGATTACTATATATATATAGGCTTTTAGCTAGTTAAATAAAGATAAAAAAGAGGCTTAGAAAATAATTATAAAGTAATATAAATATATTACTATATAGTTTAATAAGTAGTATACTTATATATTTTAACTAAGTTACTTAAATATAAGTAACTTAATATTATTTTTTAATATTATAAAATCTATTAATAAGTTATTAAATATTAAGTTAAACTATAAATAGAAAAGTTCTTTTTAAATTTACTCTTATACTTTAGAGAACTCTTTATATTAGTTTATTATACTTACTAAAAAACCCCTATAAGGTTTAATATATATAAAGAACTACTTAAAGAAGTTTATTTAATCCTTTAAAAGTTTTTAGGAACTTAATAACCTTATTATCCTCTAAAATAACTTTATAAACTATATTAAATATATATTCCTACCCTTAAGGTAGCTAGATATAGAGATACTAAATAATAATTCTAGAGATAAAGAGTTAAAATAACTACTTATATAATAAAATATAGCCTAAGTAATATAACTTTATATTAATAACTAAAAATTATTTTACCCTCCTTTAATTATATTATTACTTAAAAATAGCTATTTACTAAAAAGATATCTAAAGGATATATTATAGCTATAGCTTTATAACCTAATTAATACTACTAAATAATACTTTATAAGCCTAAATTATACTAATATAAGCTTAATTTATACTATTTTATTTTATTTTTATTATATTTTATTACTTTTATACTTTTTATTTTATTATACTATTTATATTATTTAAGATTTATAGAGATATTTCTATTTATAATACCCCTACTTTATTTTACTTTATATAAACTCCTTTTCTTTTTTACTTTAGTAGTATAAATAGCTAGTATTATAAGCTAAATATTATTACTTCTTTTCACTTTAGTTTACTAAAGCTATAGCTTTATATACTTTTTATAAAAGTATATTATAATATTAGACTAATAAAATAAAGCTTACCCTTATTATAGTAGTATATTTATCTCTTATTAGATCTCCTTACTTAAATTACTCTTTATATTCTATTATTTCTTTTACCTTATTATTATTATTATAGTATTTATATAGAAGGGAATTAATATAGATATTTCTACTTTTTAGTATATTAATACCTTACCTTTTTCTTTTTATTTTTTTCTTTATATATTAGCTAAAGCTATATACTATTATATTAGCTATTATTTTAGTCTACTTATACTATATCCTCTTTTTTATATACTCCTTTCTTAAAAAGATATTTTATAAATTAAAATAAAGTAAAGAGATTTACTTTTATTACTATATTATATCTACCCCTATTTAGCTAGTATATAATAAGTATTTAAGCTATTATATTTCACTTATAATATTTCCTTATATCTTATTATTTATATCCTATTATTCTATTATAAATACTCACTTTAAGAGGGATTAATATAAGTATTTCTATTTTTAAAGCTTATTATTACTCCCCCCCCCTCTTCTTCTCTCCTTTTTTATACTAAAGATAGAGCTTTAAAAAATTATTATATTAGTTTCTATTTAGTCTACTTATACTATATCTACTATTTTATATACTTCTTTTAATAAAGTATTTTATAAACCTAAATTATATATTTATCCCTCTTTATACTACTTATAAGATCCTATCTACCTCTTATAGCTATTAGTATACGTTTTTTTTTTTAGTCTATATAAATATACTTTAATCTAATATTACTTACTACTTATTATAATATATTAATATATATTATTTAGCTTAAGTAGTAAATATTATATCTATAAAAAATACTTACTAGCTAATTATTATAGCTTTATTATCTTAAGAAGCTATTTCCCTTTATATACCTTACTTTCTCTAATTATTTTTATTATCTATTTTACCTCTATTACTTTTTAGGAACCTTAATTAGCTTACTTTATATCTACCTCTTTAAATATTTATTTCTACTATAAAATAGACTATATAACTAAAATAAATAAAGATAAAAAGAAGCTAACTCTATAGAAAGCTTTTATAAAAATACTTTAATAACTATAAAGCTATCCTTTAAGCTAATACTAATAATCTATTATATATCCTCTAGTTTATAATATAATAGATAATTAAAGCTTTAGCTAAATAGAACTACTTAGAACTAAGAATAATAAAATACCCCCCCCTCTAAGCTAAATATTTTATCCTATATTACTCTAATAGGATTTACCCTATTTATTCACTTTATAAAGATCTTAAGGATAAGAAATCTATAAAAAGAGATTAAAGTAGCTTAATAAATCTTTTAATAGATCCCCTTAATAAACTAAGAGACTATCTTATTAGTTTCTTATTCTTCTCTATTAGAGTAAAGCTTTATTAATATACCCCTTCTTATTTTATATTTACTCTTAAAACTTTATATTATAAAGTAAGGTTATTATTTTATAGATTAAAATAAGATATAGTAACTACTTTAATACTATTTTATACTACTAGCTATCTATTTAGCTTTTATTACTTATATAAACTACTTTTCTATAAATAAAGTTATAAGAAAATAACCTCTTTATACTTTTAGTATATTAATAAATATAGTAGTATTTTTTTCTTTAACTTAAATAGGTTTTCTTTTATTTAGATTATTTAGCTTAGCTTATATTTAGATTTACTTCTATCTTTTTATTTTTATACTTTTTATTTAGATATATTTAAATAAGATAAATATCTTATATTTATAGTAGATAAAGATAAAATAAATCTAACTAAATATAAAAGCTTATTATTATAACTAAATACTTATCTCTTTAAATTAATAATCCTTTATAGTTCCTTTTTTACTTAAGTTATAAATATCTAAAGCTATAAGCTAAATAGAAACCTTTATACTATAAGTAATTTTAATATTATAAATAAGAGTATAAAAAGTATATCTCTAGTTAAATACTTATAAGAAAACTTATAAAATAATAGTATAAGATAGTAAATAAGGGATTATTTAATAAAATAACTAAGCTAAAATAGCTTATTTCTTTACAATTATAATATAAAGTAATTACTTTATAAACTAAAAAGATAAAATAAAATAATAAAATTAACTTAGTTATATAGCTATAAACCCTCTAGCTACTTTCTCTATTTTACCCTTTAGTAATAAAGCTTTTTAAGAAACTTTACTATAAATATAAAAAAGAAGTTCCTCTATTTTATTATAGTTAAGATTAAGAGGAGGCTTAGTTATAAATAAGTAATTTATAAATATAAATAACTTAGGGGTAGTTTTATACTTATAGATCTACCTCTTTATTATACTTATAATATTTTTTATAAAATCTAATACTTATATATAACTCTATTTTATAGTCTATTAGTTAATCCTTAACTTAATAACCTTAATATTAATATACTTACTACTTTTTTAATACTTTTTTCCTTTTTTTATCTTATAGCTAAACTTCTTATAGATCTCTTTATTACTATATAAATACTCCTTTAGAGTATCTTTATAATAAATATAATTTATATAAAACTTATTAGGTATTAAGATATATTTAAAATATAATTTATAAACTTAAGTATTAATTAAATTATCCCTAAAAGAATAAGTATAAGTTTTATAGTAGTTATAAGGGATAGTATTATAACTTCTAAAAGCTTAAATAAAGAAGCTATAAAATACTACTAAATAATTAAGATTAAAAACCTTAGTTATTTAAAGTTTATAGAAAATTATAAAACTACTTATAATAAATACCTACTTATAGAAGAAGTTAAAAGAAGTACCTAAATAGCTAACTATATATAATAAGTACTTTATACTTATTATATTTTATTAGAATTACTTTATAACCTACTTTATAAATATAGAAAGTATAAATAAACTAAAGTCTATTTTATAATATATATTATAAAACTATAGAAGTTTAAGTTTATACTAAATAAGGCTTACTAAAGATTATAAAAAGACCTATTAGCTAAATAGCTAAAAATAATAAGGATATATAATAAGAACTTACTACTAAACTTAAGTTATTTAATATAATATAAAGAGGAGAATTAAACTTTATATTAATAAGATACTTCTTAGAATTAGTTAATAACTAAAACTTATAATAAACTAAAAAGTATTACTTTTAAAGCTAATTAGTATTTTTAACTATAATAAAAGAAAATATAAAAGACTTATTAGTTATTAAGAATATAAGCTTTATAGACTTAAAAAGTAATAATTATTTACTTAGGGGATAATATAGATAAGTTATTAATAAAAAAAGGAAATACTACCTTAATAACTTATAGAAAGGATATAAATAAATAAGTAAATAAAGTAATTAAAACTATTAATTTAATAGTAATTATACTTACCTTTTCACTTTAAGCCTTAATTCACCTTAGTAGCTATTTTTTATTTTATTTTTAATAAATAAGTAATTATAGCTACTTACTTATATCTATAAATTACTACTATTTCACTTATAACTTTTATTTATAAACTTTAAGTAAATAACTATATAATTACTATTTATATTTATAAACTATTACTAAATAACTATTATATTAATTACTCTTATTTTCTCTATTTTCTAATATACTTTCTATATACTACTCTAATACTACTCTCTCCCCCTCTCTTTCTTTATCTTACTACCTATATATTATATTATAATTAATTAAGTTTATAAAGTATATATTAAACTTTTCTTAAAAACTACTATATTTTTATTTTTACTTAATTTAGTTAGTATAATATCTATCTAAGAAGAAGCTTTTATTAAAAGCTTTATTTAAACTTATAAAACTAAATAACTTATTAAATCTAAATAGACTTTTAGAATTCTAACTTAGTTATACTTTTAAGTTAATTATAAGAGAGATAAGTTAATTAAATATATTAATAAAGTAACTACTTAATTAAAACTTATATACCTTAATAATACTTCCTCTTTTTTTAATAAAAAACCTATTTTAATACTTATATAGCTATAACTAAGAGATATTAAGTTATAATAATATCTTTTAGATAAATAGAGATTAATAATAACTTACTTAAAATACCTATAGTTATATTTAAAAATATTTAAAAATATTATAAATATCTATAATCTCTAAAGTATTATTCTTATTACTATTATATTAAGTAGTAGTAATATTACTAAAAGCTTTATTATAGCTATATATTATATTAGCTAGAGAGTTAAGTTAACCTTAAGATTACCTAAAAGCTTCTTATAAATAGATTACTTTATAGTTATAAATATATAATAATATTACTTTATCCTCTTTATTAAATACTTTATAATATTATTTAGTAAGATAAACTAAATATAAACTAAAATACTATTAAACGCTATAATAAAGTAGATATTTATATATAATAACTACTAAGAAGATAGAGAAATTAAAAATAGACTTATTATAATTACTAAGAATATTAAGTACTTCTTTACTAGCTTCTCACTATATTCTTAATAAACTTTATTCTAATAACTTATTATCTTAGATATCCTATAAATTAGTTCTATTTAGTATTCTAAAATAATTATACTTAACTACTTTAAGTACTTTAATAACTTTAATAACTTTAGTAATCTAAGTAGAGTAATTAAAGATATATTAATAGACTAAATTTAATATATTACTACTAAGTTTAATAAAGTTCTATAGGATTATAAATATATAAAGTTTAAATTTTAAAAACTTACTAAAAAGCTAAAACTATTATAAAAACTAACTAATTTATTTACTCTAAATATTATTATAAAGTATAAGATATTATATAATAAATACTTAAAATATATAGATAAAGGAAAGTTTTTAAACTTACTAAGTAAGGAATAATTAATATTACTAATATTAACTATTAAGTTTATATTAATAAATAAACCCCCTAGAAGTAACTATACTATTTAGGCTTAAGATATAAAAGAAGTAGTTATTACTAAACTTAGAGTAATAAGAAAGTAAAATATAGCTATCTCTTATATAAAACACTTTTTATAAGAATTTAAAAAAAAGAGGATAATATATTAGTTATTTTATTTTACTAAAAATACTTTTTTATAGACTTAATTTATTTTTAAAATTACTTAAAATAAGCTTATATATTTTTATAGCTTTATTAGAGTTTTATAGCTTAGAGAAATTAGATTTTATTAAGTTATAAAGTATTATAGTAACTTAAATCTTAGCTTAAAAAGTTCTTTATAGACCTAATTTACTATTAGTTTTAATAATTCTAAAAAATAAGCTAGCTAGAATTTTATTATATTACTTAAAATATTAGCTAATTTATATAATACCTAAAGTATCCTCTATATAAAAGACTTCCTCTAAATTAAATATCTTATTATATTAATATATTTTATTATAAGAGATATTTATTATAAAGTTTAGATTTACTTATTAAATACTATATTATAAAATATTAACTAAAAAAAAAGAGAAGCTATTAATATAAACCTATTTATAGATAAGTATAAAGATAACTTATAGAATTTTAATATAGTTATATACTTCTTATAAGTTAAGTAAAGCTATTTTATCTACTTAGTAATAAATTAAATTAATAAGAAGAGCTATTTTATAAACTTAAGCTTTAATTAGTAAAATAACTAAAAGTTTATTAATATTATTAAAGTTCTTATTACTTAATATAAGCTACTTAAAATACTTAATAACTTTATTACTATTTTACTATAATATACTTAAATAATTAATTTAGTATAATAACTTAATAGTTATAGCTATAAAGTTTACTATATTAATTAAGTTTACTACTTTATTATAAAAAAACTTCTTAATACCTATTTTAATAGTAATATTATTATTAATAAGAACTTCTATTATTAAAATCTTTTATTTCTAATTAGTAAGTATAAATTATAAATTACTACTAAGTTTTATAGATATAAATTAATTTATAAAAACCTTTTACTCTACTTTATAATATAAATAGTAATAGCTTATTTAAATAAAATAGCTAAAAATAAAATTATATAGCTATTTCTAAAATAACCTTTTAAGTTACTCTTATTAGTAACCTTACTTTAAAACTTTATAATAGTAATTTTATTTCTATTAACTATTTTATCCCTATTAAAAAGCTTAAATATTAGCTTTTTAATTTTAAAAAGATATAATAATTATAATAAACTTATATTTATAACTTCTTATTATAAAAATTCTATCTTATTATTATATAAGTTTTTAGTTCCTATTTAAAGCTTTATAACTATAAATAACTATCCTATTTATTTTCTTAAATAGCTTATCTTAAAACTAATAATAGTTAATTAAGTAATATATATTAATTAATATATTAACTTTTAAGCTTAAATAGAAACTTATATATTATTTAAGATTTATATTTATAGATTTATAAAGTTTAGAAGTTAGTAAAAATAAGTATACTATAAACTAAAACTTAAATAAGATACTATTTATATAAGAGAAGAAGAGGTTTAAAATTATAAGAATACTTACTATAAGTTTTATTAATAAATATAATACTTTTATATATATATAAGAATATAAAGAATTATTTTTTAGCTTAAAAAGCTAAAAAAAAAATAATTAAAGATAATTAAAATAAAATTTAATAAATTTATTAGATTTTTTAATATTTTTAATATTTAGAAGTTAAATTATTAACTCCTTTAAGGGGGTAAAAAGTTAATTTAATTATTATTATTATTTTTATATAAATTAAAAGTATAATTTATTTATTTTTTAGTAGATTTTTAAACTTTTTATTTTATTCTTTTTATTTTAGATCTAAAAAGAATATAAAAAGTCTTTTCTTTTTTCTTTTAAGATTATAAATTTTAAAATTATAGAGTTATATAGTTATAATAGCTCTATATACCCTTAGGCGTATATACGCTACTGCATCGCATAGCTCTTAGCCGCCTAGCCTACAACCATTTCAGTATAATTCAACCTCTGATCAGTTTTTCATGTATATTGAGCCGGTCTTCGCTCTACCGCCCTCCTCATTTCTGATACATGAGTGCATCTCTGTGAGCTTGGCCAAACCACATTGAATCCCACTGAGTGCGGCTCTCATGCTCCTCTACCACCTTGCCACTCTCATACTTTTTGAACCTCAGAGTGCCAGCAAAGCGCAAATACCACCCATCACCCATCTTCTGCCGCGAGGTAAATTCGTCCTTGACATATTCAAGCGTGTAGACCAGTCCGTTATCACGGTAGTCGAAATGCAGCCTACCAGCAACGGAGCGTCTAGTTTGCTCGTCAACCCCGACGTCTGTCGCTGTGAACACCACTTTTCCCGCGTCTTCGGCCACGATAGTATCGTTCTTTTGGATCATGAAGGAAATCCCCATCGCATACGCAAGTTTGTCCGAACTGATCGTAGCGGAAGAGATGACCGTATACGGTCCCACAGTCCCCCGTCCCCAGTACCAATGGTTGATGACCTTTGCCAGCGACACGTTGCCCCAGTTCCTGTCATGGTAACCGTCGCCCTCCGCCGTCACCGGCTCTTCGCCGTCGATTCGGTATGTCGCAGTGACCTTGCCTTGAGGCACCGCAACCAGCCAGGCAAAGTACTCGTCTTCGTCGTAGTACACGTGCCCGGTCCCGGGCCGCCAGGGTGAAGTCATGCTGATAAGCTGTACGTCAATGGTCAAGTCATCGACGACGACGTGAATTTGAAATGAATTCAAATCGCTGCCGCGAAAGAAGTTGATCTGGCCATCTTTCTCCCCGTTCACTGTGACGTTACATTCTTCCCTGCTCGCGTTGAAGCTACTCGCGGGGTAGGTGTTGGTGATGGCCCACGAGCGTCCGTCGGTTGTGTCGAGCTGCACTTGGATTTTGGGGTCCAAGCCGGTATTGGGGCTCGCAAAGAGTTTGGTGTGGAAGACGACCATCAGCTTTGCGCCGTTGGCCAAGTGGGAGTCAAAATACCACCATTCGAACACGCCCGACTTTGACGGGTCGGTTCGCAGACCATCTTCCCACTTTTCGATTTTTGTTGGTGAAAGACGCAGCTTTTGATACTGCTCTTGGAGAACGTTCGAAATTTGGGTCATTTTATTTGATGTTTGCGTGTTCGAAAAACAGCTATGGTGACTCGGTAATTGACGTCTGGAGGTGAATGGCCAATATCATTTTGTTCCCAATCAGTATGGGCAACAATGTAACAATGTTATAAACAAGGTCGAGAAAAGGCAAGGCGGGTTTTCGGGAGATAAAGTGTCCGTTTCATCCTGGCTTGTAGCCAAGGATTTAGGAACGAGTTGAACCTTAATACCGTTGATTGTGCTGTTCAGTCTGCTGGGATGTGGACTGGCTACTGCGGGCTGAATAATAATCACAATATTTTCACGGAGTCGGCACGCTGCCGAACCATACGCACCATTGGTATCAACACCATCAATCGATATCGTTGGGAACAGTTCTTCGTGAGTATCCTTGGTCAAGCAGTCGCATACGGTGAGCGCGGGAGCCCACCGAACCCATCGGAACCCACCGGAACCCACCCGGACCTCCTCTGTCGGAGTTCGTCCGATCTCCCTTCCACTCCCGCCCCGTCCCAATCAAGGCACAACCAGATCGTACGCCAGAGTTTCCGTGCAAACGGCTTCCCGAATCTTATGGAGCCTAAATCGTCCCATCAGACCATACACATCATCGTTCTCGTCGGGGGTACTCCTTACTTGAGGTGCGCGGGATGGCCCGCGTATGCCAGTACCTGTTGCTCGGTGTCCATCACCGTCATCAGCGCCATATCGAAGCCCTGTGCACGGTGCGCCGTGCTCGCAAGCGGCGGGCCGAGGGTGAAGGACCTGAGGCCCGGGACGACACCGACCATTGCGTCGCCCGCGGCGCGCATCTCCGAGATTTGGGATGAGTCGGTGTTGGGGTTGAGCTTGAACAGGACTGTGACAGGGTAAGTCAGCAGTATTCAGGGACAAGTGGCGTGCGGTAGATACCAATGTGATAGATTGGCATTTTGGCGATTTTTGAGTTGTTTTGATTTGCGTTGCAATGTTGGAAGAGTCTTGAGAAGGGTCTAAATAGCGGCGCACCGAGTGGTGCATCCCCGGTCTAAGTAAGGCCGGGGCCGGCCCCGCCCCGAGGCGTCGGACATTTCTTTGCCCGCCGGCACTTCACTGGCAGCCAAGCTCAACTCAATTTTGATGCTTTTGTTGATTGATATTAGTCAAATGGCTGTTTTGGTTACAAGTGCCATCAAAGGGCTTGCATACGTAAACATGTTCGTGGAAAGTCTCCAACTTTTAGAAATGTCCAAGTGACTGACGCAACCACGCCACCCGATCTCCCGTCCCATCCGACGACATGAGTGAGTTGAACTTCGGCCGAAGGCTCTTTATAGAACAGACACCAACAAACATCTCAGGTACTTGCTTGTTTTGTCCAGACGCCCAAATACCAAACTGAATCCCGCGGTCGTTTGTCTGCGCGTAGAAATGCTCTCATACCATCCATCGTTGAAACAGCATGGGCCAAGAGGAGATTTACTGTGATGTAATGTTAGCCCCCCACAATCAGAATAAAGAATTGTGAACTACACACGATGCATTGTTTCCGATCTTGGTAAGAAGACCATGAGATGCAGTTAGAAGCGCCCGCAGCATTGCAGTACAACTTTTCTCTGCCGAGGGTGACGCCGTAGGCGGCACCGTTGCAGACCTCGTCGCAAGTCTTGCCATTGCTGTGCGCTACGCAGCAATGGCTGCCATCAGAGTACTGGCACTGGCAGTAGCCGCATGCCTGCGCCGTAGCGACAGCGACGGCGAGGAAAGAAACGACGGAAGTGATCTTCATCTTCGTATGAATTAAAAGGGTGGAGGTTGAGTTGCGCAGTTGTAAAAGTGCGTTGTGTTATTCGAGCTCAACTTCTGAAAGGTGATACGATCGTTTATAATAACCAGCGTGATGCGTAGCGTGAAGGCATTTGCTTATGGGAACGAGCTGCTCGGGTTGGCCATGAGTGACTGACTCGGCGCAACACGAGAAGATAACAGGATCCCTCCCCATTCTTCTTCCTTGAACTGCGAAGATTTAAAATGCTGTCGATTAGGGATAAGCTCCAGCGTGCAGCGACAAGCCTCGCTGCCTAAGTCAACGACTGTGGTCTAAGAGAGTTCAGCTAATCCAGTGAAGACTTTTTTCCTCATTCGCCATCTATTCCATCAAATGGCTACCAGTGGCATAACCCGACGCCCTCGTATGTTCTTTTTGCCAGACCAATTGAGCAACTTGTTCAGTATTTGTTGATCTTCATTGGTCAGGCTGTTCCTTTTTGGCGACAAAGGGAGCTGACGGGATAATTGGCACTGCAGGGCCCAAAGCTGCCAACGAGTCAATCAATGTCGTCTACCCTGCGACAGCATCGCATTCGGGTCGATGCGCACGATAGCCAGGCGATGCCGTCAGTGACAGGTACCCCGTGGCCCACAGGTTCAGCAACTGTCAACTGAAGGCCTGGGGTTTCCATAAGACAAGCTTTTCGCTTACGGTGGCTGCGATGAACTTGCGGGGCTTGGCCTGGATGCTTCATCAAACTAGAACCGAACCCTTGGTGCTTGCTGTTCCTCACAAGGCTTGCCGCTTGCGCGAGCTCAAATGTCTTGAATGTCCCAGCACACACCGTATGTTGAAAATTCTGCAAGATGCTCTATGGCCTTCTTGCTGCGGTTGTCGGCAACCTAACCGTTCAATTGCCCGCGCATAGAACACGTCCATCACCATATCATCATCGAGGCAATTGACGCACAACGACTCAGGCGTACCACCCGGCAACGCGAGGGGTTCGGGAGCACGGGCTTGCCGATAGAAAGGAGACATGGGGACTTGAATATCCCACCGGGACTTAATATACTGGTTGTGGTCAAACGACCAGTGACTGAATCAGTCTTTGTCCATGGTTCATAATGCTCCAATGAGCACCCACTGGACGATCTAGAAGGTAAAGTGTCATTGACATTAGCAAGTTAGACTAGATTCTAGATCCACGCAATATATCATACACGAAGCTCTGCAAATTGCGATCAGAGCGAACTGCAGGAACATCCGCGTGCTCAACGTTGTATATATACTTGGACCAGCGGTCTTGCCTGACCATCGTCCCATCTTTAATCTGCACCTTCAACCCCAGATCCCCTCTCCCGCCCGACACAAGCCACAAAATCACACCTTCAATAACCCACCACACCCAGCCACAATGAAGTTCCAGTCCCTCCTCTTCCTCGCCCTTGGCGCAACCGCCGCCCCAGCCCCAGCCGACGCCGGCCCCACAGTCCCGGCCCGACGCCTCCTCTGCTCCGGCCTCTGGACCGGCAACGACCTCGGATGGGGCGACATCAAGTGGGCGATGCAGAACCGCCGCGACGAGCTGCAGCTCAAGGCGGGCTGGTGGAACGAGGCGAACGCCGACTGCCGCAGCACCGACGGCAGGGACATTGCGCAGAAGGGCATCTGGATCACGTACAACCACCAGCGCAACGACAAGGCCGAGACGGCGCTCAAGTACAACGAGAAGATTGTCTGCACGCCGCAAAGCTCGTGGCACCTTAAGTGCAACCCTTCCGGTTGAGACTGAGAGTCTCGGTGGGTGGGCTGGAAGCAGTCAGTATTGAGGCCGGAAGTTTTGCAGGGACTTTGAGAAGCGGTGTCTGGTGTCAGTGGAGGCGGGATGTTGGAGGAACGGATCGGTTGGCTTGATTGTTTTCTTCTTTGTTGGAACGCTTCTGTTCTAAAGCCTCTTTATACCCAGAAATTCCTCAAACATGTTCTCATTATACGATTTGCCATTGCCCTAGTAAAGAGACCATCACAGTCTCAAAACACCCAAGCCCATCATGACCCTTCCCCAGTCGGCGCACCACCCTTCCCCCACCCTAACCTGAACTCGCCTTTCACCGAACAGCCGCAGGGTGAACCAATACCGTAAGACACAAAGATTCCCCTCGGCCCCGCGCGTTCCTCCGGCTCGTCTTCCGGATTACTAGGCACAATCACCCACTCCCGCTCGTCATCTTCCACCTTCTTAGAACTCTTTTCCGTTGTCATAGCAGCGGCATTCTTCTCGTCAGCGGCGTCGGTCTCCGCTGGCTTCTCGTCGACAGGTCCATCACCTTCGGCTACGGGCTCGGTAGAAGACTTGGTACGGCCGAAGGAGAAGGTAAACCCTGTTGACGACCGTCAGCAATCCCGTTACAAAAGCTTTGAGTCGGTAGGTCGGACTTACTCGGCGGGGCTTTATACGTGCCACCCTGCTGTGCCATCTCCATTCGGAAAGTCGATGCAAGATTGTTATGTGGGATGAAAAGTCTCCGAGCTGTCGGGCGGATGCTCGGGGGCCTGATACTTCTTCAATACTCTGGATGCAGCGGGCGTCGGAGGCAGGCGTGCGGCACGGAGTGGCGAGTGCTGGTTGGCAAGCAGTGGCAGCCAATCACGGAGATAAACATGTCAACAGCTTGCGTACCAAGCCCGTCAGATCATCTGCGGGTTTGGATCTTTTATCCGCGTTCACATGACCAGAGTGTGACGCAGGCTTTGCAATTACGCACTGCGTCTGAGGTAATCAGTGCCATGTCTGAATGTCTTTTGAAGTCATAGCGAATGGGGCAACCTGCTGCATTTCCTCAATGGAAATGACACTGTTTGAGGATTTGGTGGTTAAGGATGTTTGGATTTGATATGGTCGTCAACTTTCATTCCATTACTCTAGCAAAAGATAAACTCAAACACGCCCTTTAACTATTACAGAGAAGATCATGGTGTAGGTATATGTCCTATCCGTCCATTGAGAAAAGAAAGACGAAAAGCGGTTCTCCCATGTCCAAAGCTAATCGTTCCTCAAGCAAAATAAGAAGACATTGAAAGGAGAATCAGTGTTTCAGTACTTCTCAGGTCTCGTGAGTCACGTCTGCCCCCCTGTCCTTGACGCTCGATCGCGATCGGTCGAAATGCCGCTTCCACCGCAGCCACCACCCACCAGGCTGGCGGACTGGAGCCTCCTCACTGTTGGAGGCGGTGGTGTTAGGACGTCGGAAAAGGGGCCCGTTGCCGCCCCACGGGTAGGCCTTGTTTGATGGCAGAGTGAAGTCGCTGACTGTGGTAGTCGGCACCACCGGGCCATCGGGCTCGAACATGGTGGTACCGTTTCCCTCGGCTGAGACCGAAGTCTTGGTTGTTGATGTTAGGAGAGTCGTGGCGGTGTTGCTGGAAGTTCCTGGAACGTTTGTTAGTTCACTGGCCTTTGTGAAGAAACAGGCTGAGACTTACTGTTTGTAGCACCGGTTGAGGGCTTTGTAGAGGTCATGTTCTGCCACTTGGACGTGCAGGTTGGCATGGATGAGACTAGAACACTTCTGGTAATAACTTGGGTCACCGTGCCACTAGTTACGGTGACAGTATGGCATGGTGTTGAAGACCCCGTCGGCCCTGTCGAGTTGGTGGAAGTGGCAGGGATAGTCGAAGACCCAGTGGGAGGGTAGACTAGCGAAGACGACGACGACAAAGATGGCAGCGGTGAGAATGTTGAGTTCGGCAACTGGCTGAAGGGAACGCTCGGAATCACAGTGCCAGATGGAGGACCAGTCCCTGTGGCAGTAGGCACAACGGTTCCGTTTGAAGTTGGGAACGGCGGCGTCAGTATTGCAGACCGCAACACCGTGAGGGTTTGCGTGGTGCGGCGGTCGGCTCTTGTGATTGTCAATGTCGAAGCGGCCACGCCTGATGGTTCACTGGAGATCAACGTGACAGTGACGTTGCCAGTCGATACTGGGATTACGGTGACATTGCCAGCAGGGAATGGCGGCGTCGTTGCCGTGGCGTTGAGACCGCTCAATGTCTCTGGGGGCTCAGTTGTGAAAAAGACAGTTCCAGATCCTTCTGGAGGTCCGGTTCCTGTAGGCCCCGACGTCGATGTTCCATTCCGAGTTGGGAACGGTGGCTCTATGGTCGGCTTTGGGAGACCTGTGATGGTACCACTACCAACCGAAGTCCCTCCAGTCAACGTGGGTATCGCTGTAACACCTGTCCCCGAGATCGTACCCGTTATGCTGCCCAAGGTAGACGGAGATGAAGTAGAGTTCGTGACCGGGAATGGAGGCAGCGACGAGGAGATGGTAGAGTTGGTACTGGAAGTACCTGCCGTCAATGTCGATATTACCGTGGTGCCTGTTCCAGAGATAGTAATGATTGTGTTCGGTGGATGAGAGGAGTTCACCGACGGGAAGGGTGGTAAGGAAGGTGATGGTCTCGTAGAATTGGCAGTAGAAGAGATTCCGGTCAGAGGGGGATCGGCGGTGACCCCGGTTCCTGAAATTGTTGAAGTTGCATTGCCCGAAGTAACAGCAGATGTTGCGTTCACACTTGGGAAGGGTGGCCTAGGCACTGTTGAAACTGCGATCGTAGCGATTGGTGAAGACCCTGTTCCTACAGGTATAACAAGAGTCGACATGACTGTGGAAAGCCAGATGCTAGAAGTATTGACTTCAGTTGGGAAGGGAACGACAGAGGAGTTGCCGGTTGGGAACGGAGGACTGGCGGTGGTAGAAGGCCCTCCCGAGGTGACGCCGAGAGTCGCATTCGACGTTGAGGTATTCAAAATTGTCCCATTGCTTGGAGACGGAGTCGTGCTCTGTTGAGAGCTCAACGTAGTGTTCAAACTTGGCCAAAGAGTGGTGGCGGTTACTGACCCCGTCGCCGTGACTGCACCAGTACCCGTAATGTTGCCAGTTGGAACACCCGAGGTGTGATTTGTCCAAGTGAATACCCTGGAGGGACTTGAGAACCCCGTCCCGACAATTATGGACGATGTTATCGCCGGGATGGAGACGGTTCCAGTGAGGGATATCGTGGTTGAGTTGAACGAAGGCCATGGTGCTGTGGGAGTTGGGCCTGATGACGCTGCAGTTCCGGTTGTCACGGGCGTCGTTCCCGTTCCCGTTCCTGTTCCTCTAGGTATGGTCGTTGAATTCGAAACAGGCCAAGGGGGCACGAAAACCCCAGACGTAGACGTCGCTGGATCCGCAGATCGACTCGTCCCCGTCCAGGTAGCATTAGCGCTGGCCGAGAGCGTTGATTTGGGGGCCGGCGAAAGAGTTGGGTCGGTTCCTGATGTGACTGGTGACGAGGTCAAAGTACTGTTCCAAGGTGAAGTTGACGAGGGCTCGGGCTCTTCAGTGACGGAGGCAATGGTGCCACTCCGCCAGATTATGGAGCTGGAGTTGGCGGGGAAAGGAGGCACGGCAGTAGGGCTTGTTGGAAATGCCGATGCCGTGTTCGGCACTGTAGAAATGAGGATTGTGCCTTTAGTAGAGATGGTGATCGTCGAATTGGGGAACGGAAAGGGAACATTCGTTTCTGTGGGAGACGCAGAACCTGACGGTAAACCGGAGACACCAGACGGCACTACCGTGACTGGTCCCGTGGTTGAGCCCTGGACGGTTGATGTTGCAGAGAGGCTCGTTGAATTTGAGGCCCGGGTCGTGGTACCAGACGTCCATGCTGGAGGGATCGGGATGTCAGATATGGACGTGAGGCTTGCTGTAGTAGATTGGGACGCTCCAGAAGACGTTGACGAGGCACTGGCAGACGAGTTCCAAGTCGACCATGGGGACTCAACAGGCTGCGTCAAAGTCGGGCCAGCTGGGAACGATGTGTTGAAAAGCGAACTTGGCAAGACTGAGGTCACAGGCGCGGTACCAGTTGCAGTTACTGACGAGTTGGACGCGGTGAACGGCGGTACCAGAGTGGCAGACTTTGAACCGGATACTGTCGAGGAAGCAGTTGAATTGTCGTTTCTGCTGGCAGAGGAACCCACTGATGTTGCAGACGAGATTGGAGAGCTCACGGCTGCAGACGGCGCAAGAGTCGTGGTGTTCCACGTTCCCCTTGAGCTTGAGCTTGAGCTCGTGGATGTCTCTGAGACTGTTGCGAGGGTACCCGACTCAGTATCTGTCGTAGTTGGTGATGAGATAGCGCCGGATGACCTACTTGACGATGAAGAATCGCCCGAAGAGGTGGACGTAGGTGGGTAGGTAGTGGCGGTATCCGAAGAGGCGGAAGATGATCCAGAGGTAGCAGTGGCACTGGCAGAAGCAGGGTAAGAGTCACTAGATGTCCCGCTCGCGCCTGTCGCCGTGCTGGCACCTGTTGAGTATTCTTCTAGGTGGGAGTTAGTCATCCGCGCACATGTTCCTGAATGGAGGAACGAACCATCGGTGGTAGTGGCATCATACTGTTCCGTCGACGACTCCTCGCCATAGGTGGTTGGAGGAGGCGGAGGAGGGTCCGAGTATCCATAGTCGTAGCTGAGAAAATCATCAGAGTCCTGAGGGTCTCGAGCATGGTGGTCCAGGTTGTGGGGGACCGCGGACTGGACCTCGTCCTGCTGGCGATAGACCTCAAGAGGGGACGCCGCGGTGCCGCCCACCAAAGACGGAAGCAGCGCAGCAACCGACGCGATGCCGGCGATGAGATTCGAGATTCTCATATCGATGAGCTGAAGGAAGGTCGGATCCTTCCGCTGTTGGCCGGATGGGGAGGAGGGCTAACCTGGCAGTCGGGTTCAAGGGCTTGCCGCCTGCTCTTGCTTGTAGATGCGGATAGAATGAGTGAAAGCCTCCGGTAATAGAAACGAACGTTGACAACCTTGGCACTCGGGTTCGAGTGGAAAGAAAGAGGTTGTTAAGGGGGAGAAGGAAAGAGAGGAGAGGTCGAGGGGGGGTAGGAAGTAAGGTCTAATGGTACGAACCGCGGGGGTAGAGCACATATAGGCAGAGGTCGTGACATCTTCGATGGAGAGACGCCTTTGTGCGAAGGCACTGCTTTTTCCGCACATTTTCTAACGAAAGTCACTCTCTGCTCTTCTCAAGAGAGTCATCGGTTACACATTGCGTCCCAGGAGGGCACGTCTTCCGCACTTGATAGTGCCTGCCCTGACCTTACATCATGCTCCTGCTTCCGACTCATCCCAGAAACAGTTAAGTCGGTTTATACAAGTCCCACTCTGAGATGAAAGATACACTGTGGCCGAGTACTAGCGATCTGGGGAAGCTATACATGATAGGATCGGATGGACCAGGGTGGATTCCGGCTTGCTCGGTCACGATAGCACAGCGTTCCTTTCAACTGAGCTGCTGGCATCGGTGAGCTTGCCGGTAACAGCACTAGCCATAGCGGGCAACGGCCTCGGTCGATCACCATCGCCACCCGTCCCAGCAAGCAAAGATCCGATGATGAAGCTCGAGGTGCTTCACGATGAGGCCTCACTTGCGATCCTCCACCACTGTCAATACATCTCCTGATTTGTCTTCGCCAGAGCGCACAATCGAATCTCCGATGCGAGACACTCTACTCCGAGAAGCCCATCTGGTCGCCGTCTGTTGAGCTTGCCGTGATGAAAGAAGCGACCATGATCCGAGTCTCGTTTTCTCCTCATGTTCAACGCATCGTCACATCCACTATCAGTCACCACGCACAGCGTGACATAACACTCAACACCAAAGGGTGTCGTATCTCCCATAGTCGCACTTGGGGTAGCATGTTGATAACGGATGCACGTCCAACGGAGCTGAGGCATGGCCTCAACGGGCTCTCCGGACTTGAATTCAGGGGCCTTCCTCTTCCGGTCTTCGTGGGGGACAGACGGGACGGTATGTGGACGGTGTTCAGTTGAAGATCGCGCAGCCTGTGGGTAGCCGTGTACTGCCAAACGAGATTGCTTGTGCCTGAGCAGTGTGTGACAAGACCGATGTCCTCAGTGCGGGGGCTCGCGGTGTCTCGTCTCAGGATCGATTAGTGTCCGTTCCAGCAACTAGAGTCATTTCTCTCTTGGTGTCGCTCCGTCTTGCTTCTGCTCAAGACAGCTACTTGTGTAAGAATCGTTATTGAGTGGCAGCCACGCAGGTAAAGCCTCTGGGACACGTGAAGGGACCCTCTAAGACTGCGAGACAAGACGCGGCAACCCAAATTAGTGCGCGGAAGTCATCTGTCAATCTTTGTTGTCATTCGTAAAGTTCCAAATCGTCATTAACAATTATTTCATGCGCTGCTCTCGAAATTTCCATGTACCTTTCCCAAAGACCTACCTTAGGACGCCAAACCGAATTCCATCATGCTAATGCACGCAAAGGCCGTCTCTCTCATTGCCCCCCACCTGTCCCTGAGATCTCGCCGCGAAAGACCCGCGAGCCGAGTTCGATAAGGGAACACAAGATTCAAGACTGCTGTCAAGATGCCGTGGTACCATTACCCGAAGAAACGAGGGGGGTCCGCATCGTTTGGGTTCCAAGTTGAAGCACGTCCTCGGCCGGTGCAGTTGAGATCGGCTCCACAATGCTGTGCGTCGTCGCCTACTCGGCATTCTTGGCCGTCTCGCGAAGAGTGGGAGCCGTGCCGTCGGTCATGGACGTGTTCTTGGCCTCGATATCGGCAGCCCACAGAGCGGCACCAACTAGCGACAGTTGTCAGTGGTGTTCGGCAAGAGCATCGAGCACACCTACCCGTGTTTGTGAATGTAAAGAAGATGCTGACGAAGGGGATCATCTCCAGCGCAGTTGCCACGAGGCCGAAACTGTGGTAGTCAGTACTCCGTATAGCGGACGCGCAAATAGACCAAACTCACGCCGTGTAAGGTCCAGTGTGTCTCTTGAGCCAGTCGGCCCTCCGGGAAGCGGACCAGTTCTTCAGTTGGAAGTACTAGATTAGGGGAGTCAGACAGGAGCGTGCGGATGGAGTCGATCAGGAGATACGTACGCGTCCATGGACACTGTGGCCCCGGCTGCGGGCTGTGATGTGTTAGCTTGGCTATGCCACGAGTGGTTCCGTCGACATACCCTGGAGGAGAATGAAAATTCCCGTTCCCACGATGGGGATGAAGTTCAGGGGCAGGTAGACTAGGTAGCGGATGAGAGCCTTCGGGCTGAACCTCTCGAACGGATTCTTGAGGATCTTGCCCAGCTTCTGCATCGGGTCAGAGCCAGGGCGGACCTGTCTTCCCTCCTTCACGATGCCATCCTCGTCCCTCGAAAGCAAGGTGCCGTCAAAGGTATCCAAAAGCGCCTCTTGCAGAAGGTACGATCGTGAGACGAAGTTGATGATTGTCGAGCTCTCGTTCAGGATCAACAGCACGGTGGTGAAGACCGCCAGAGGACCGTTGACGAAGACAAGGATAGCAAGCTGTGGCACGTAGGTGAAGACGAACATGCCCGTCACAACACCAGCGGAGAGGAGGATGTAGGCCCCGATGCGCGACATCAGAGGCTTCCATAGCGCTCGGTGCGTGGCGAAGTAGATGATGCCTTTGATGGGATACAGGTACGACTTGCTCTTGGCAGCGTCGGCGACGAGACCTCTCGCCTTGTCGTAGTCCTCCTGCCTGTTACACGTTGGTCAGCGTTCGTCGGGCGTTCATGGAAGTTCAGGGGTGGCACATACAGGACCTCCTGGGCTTTGGCCTGCACCGAGTTGGCCACTCGTCGGTTGCGGCTGTTGGAACCGGAAGCTTGCCCTTCGGCGACAGTCTGTTGGTCGGCCATGGTGATGAGCGATGTGCGGGGTCGATGTCGGGTTGCGGTTCTCGGGATGGCGTTGATGTCGTAAACAAAGATCGCGAGAGCAGCTGGGGAAAGTGACTGCTAGGTAAAAGTGGCATAGGCCGGCGGCCAGCTTTTATTTGGTCGTGGCAATCGCGATCTGGCTGTGTCGCGCAGCTACCTCAGCTGAGCTACCGGAGCTAGAGCTCCCTGGCGTGCCAGCCAGTGATGGCTCTATGACGTCGTGGTGTGGCTCAAGCTAGGCCTAGAACCTGCTACGTGCGAAGTGTGGCGTCTAAGGCTTGGCGTGCGCCAGACCAGAATATGCAGCTTCCAGGCGTGAAGGAGGAGTCAATTGCAGTACACTCTTCATGCATCCAAACACGAAAGAAACCCATTTTTCCCCCATTATGTTCTTATTTAAAGATCTCGGCAGCGAATTCGCGCCCAGCCTGGCCGGCTTGCTGTGCTGCTGCGCCACCACAGCCATATATTACGCCACATGAGGGTGGTGGCACGGCGATGGCATAGGGGTTTAAGGGGTCTAATTCATTTAGTCAAAGCCATCGTGAGTTTATGACACGCCACCAAACAGGCCCAAGATCTATAGCCAACTCCCTTGCCCTCCATCACGACTATTACTTCTGACCACTACTCGTGGTCTCTGCTGTCGTCGCCTTCGTCGTCCATCCCTGTCATCGTCATCCCTCTGCTTCTGTTCTCCGTGAGAGGGGTCTTGCCTCCTCCACGAAGTCCATTCGTGGAGTTCACTCATTCCCAACGTTCCCACCGGCCTGGCCCAGCATTCTCAGCACGTCTTGCACCTGATCGTCCGACAGACGTGCAACAGGTGCAGGCTCTCCTGGCACAACCGCGTCGAAGAATGCCTCTCCCAAGCGGTTGATGGCCTCATTCCGAGCGGCCGTTAGACGGGACACCTCGCCGATGGCCCCTATGACTCGCGCAAGTCGGTCTGGGACAGCCGTGGCAGCAGCGGGTGCCGGCGTTGCATGCCGAGAGACGGCGAGGGCGCCGGCAATACCGCCGGGGTCCAAGACGGCTGAACCAGCCGGGACGGTCTCAGCCGGACCTGCGCTAGGTAGAACGGGATTCTGACGACTGACGGGGTGAGGGATGGGGCCGGCTGCGGGGTTTGATGCGGAGGTCTTCGAGGAGACCCTGTCTTTGCCTGCCGAGCGAAAGGCCTTGAGTGTCTCGGCGGGGTACAAGGCGGACCGAGAGTAGTTCACGGTAGGCACGGAGCGTCGAGGGCGAGTATCAGCATCGGCGGGTAAGGAGCCGGCGCGGACGTCGTGTTCGTGGGCGTCATCGCTGTCGCTATCATCGTCCTTATCATCTTTCTTCTCGAGACGGCTGTAGTAATTCTCGGTGCCAGACTGAACAGCTGCGAGGGCGCGCACTACAGCGCTAGTATCCTTCTCGAGAGTCAGCAAACGCGTTCACTTGGGTTGAGAAGAGACATACGTCGGGGCTAATCTCCGCGTTTGGATGAAGCTGGCGCAACTCCAAGATTGCGCGACGACGAGCGATGACATTTTGGGCGCGAAGCCACTGCGACGGAGGGATCTAGCACTTGGTCAGTACGTGTGCTGGATGGCAATGTTGCAGGTGCTACTGACGATAAGGCACTTTCCCAACTTCGCGCACCGCTCACATCTGTCTGGGCAGGGAGTCAGCAACAAGTGGCAAGAGCGGAAAGAGGTTCCTACCTTCCCCAGAAGCTCCGCTGCACGTGAAATCAAGCTCCTGGCACTCTTGCCCGCGTTTGTTCTTGGATTTGCCGGCGTACCACTTCAAGCACCGGAGACACCAACGAGTCTCGATGTCGGTAGCAAGTGCAGGGCCAAAGTGTGATGAGACCATCACGTCGGAAGGCACAGGGTGTCTGGAAAGATGCTATGTGGTGAGCAGAAGCGGAACGGCAAAAGAGGAGGGCCAGGAGGGAGAAAAGGATGGATGAAGCAGAAGAGGAGGGCAAGGAAGGTGAATAGGATGGACGAAGGAGAAGAACATAGACGAGGACACCAGGGAGACCAAGCGAGGGTGGCTGCCTCGAGGCCGCAGGGTCGACTTGTTTTGGTTTTTTCGATATGATGCCTTGAAGGTGGGTCAAAGGAGGGAAGCACACGTTCGGAGCAAGCTGAGACCGGCAGCGACGAAAGACTCCTGAGAATATATACACCCTATTCGCGATTTGGTTCTCGGCGAGTACACCCAATTTATAGCCCGTATGCCTAGCTAGGTACCGATCCTGACATTGGCGACAAGGAGCCAACGACGAAGTTGCTCCTCTGCTAGGTCCACTACCATCCTGCCTGGTTCACCTTTATTTTCTCCGACAGTTCCGCTCCACTGCCCGATCCGCAAGCCAGCGATTATTGACCATCTCTCTGTCCCAGCATCCGAAGCACCCCCAAAATTGGTTCGTCCCCTGATCTCTCCGGGGGGACACCTCCAGATGCCACGATAGCGAACACGGCCTCGCCCAGGCGAGTGTGCGCATCCTTCAGCTCCCCGGAAATCCTCGAAACCTCCCCGGCAGCCTCGCGAGCGGCGCCATCTGCGTGATGGCCAGTCTGTCTCAGCAGTTGGGAGACGCCCGGCGCCTGGTTGTTCGGAATGTTGGGGCCTAGTCCGAAGTACTGCAGAGCCGCGGTTGCAAAGCGCTTGTCGGCTTCGGGCTTGATGGCAGTGAGCCTGGCCACCTTCTTGACAGCATTGCCAGCAGCCTGGAGAAGTTGCTCGGTACCGTCAGGTACCGCAGGCGACCTCCCTTGAACTCGAGGGCCGACGCTGGCTCGGGGACGATTATGCAGGTCATCGTCAGCGTGCGTGTTCGCGCTGGCTCGCTCTTGCTGGCCGTGTTCGTCGCGTACCGTCTCAGGCTCGGAAGCGTGGAACTCGTCGTACAGAATGCTGGAGGCGTAACGACGAGGGCGCTTTCGGGGTGGGGGCGCATCGTCTTCGTCTTCAGAGTCTTCAACGTGCTCCGAATCGCGCCTCTCGCTGTCTTTGTAGTATTCCCGGGTACGGTCTCTGACGATCTTGAAGTCGGCCTTCAGAGCCCGACGGTCCTGCGAGGCAATCGTTAGTTATGGCGACGTGCTAAGCAGCTCATAACAAGGGTACTTACTGCAGCACTAACGTCTCTCGTCGGGTTCTTCTTTTCACATTCGACCATGGCTCGACGGCGAGCAATGATTTCTCGGGCGAGCTTCCACACAGAATCCGGAATCTGGGAATGTTATCAGGGATTGTACCAGTAGGAGCCGAAGGTTCCTCACTGTCAGACACGTGTGCTTTGCTGTTGGGGGACATCGCGCACACTTTTCGTCGGGGCCTGCGAGGATGTGAGCTTGTGGCTGCTACACGGAGACCCAGGGAGATCGGCGGCGCGCCTACCTCCGACTGCGCCTGAGCATGCGAAGTCGACGTCCTGACAGAACTGTCCACGGTTGCCCTTGAACTCGCCTGCATACCATCCCAAGCACCTGAGACACCAGCGAACTTCATCAGGCACGGCAGCAAGCGCCGCTTCGGAGACGGAAGTTTCGGGCATCGTGGACATTGTGTGGTTGTCGGGGGAAATGGGTTTCTGGCGAGAACTTCGGTGGCAGCCCAAGGAGTATGGGATCGCAGGTAGGTAGCCGGCAAGCACTCGTTATGTGGGGCTCTCTGTGAAGTCCCAATGAGAAAGAACCGAAAAGAACGAGCTCCCAATTGGAAGGAGCGATTGTTGACGGCAGCCTCCAGTCGACGAAGCTTCGAGAAGTCGGGTGTAGCGAGAAACTGGTAGCATCTCTCGAACCAGCGACCAGAAATTTCAGATAGAAAGCAAGAGATAAGCGTCAACGCGTTTTCTGAACCTGGCACATGCCTTTCTTGTTTGCTCATTCAGCAAAGGCCAAACATGCATGTGCAGCAGCTACCCGACTAACAAACAAACCCAGCACAAAGCGGTTGTCTTGCCGCTCTCCCTCAGACCTCTGGCCTGCTTTGGGACAGGAAAGTAGATTCATAATGCAAAGATATCGGGAAATTTGCCTTGGTCTGTGGACCCTCTTCATTGAAATGATGAGGTATTCGCATCCAACTAGGCCCTGTCACGTCTACAGCAAACAACATCTGCACCTGCCTCGACACCACCATACGCACTCCCATTGACAGTTGGGCTCGTCCGGTCTCTTGCAGAGCATAACAGTATATCAATTAATCATAGTCAACCAGATTGACTCCAAAAGATCGCTGTAGCTGCTCGACAGAGGCAGCCCGGTGATGCGCCGGCGATAAGTGGGTCCATCGGATCGGAGCCGGCGCCGACACGGATAATTGGCCGGAAGGGACTCAAATGCGCACGGCATGTGCTTTACAGTCTGAAAGTACGTCTTTCGAGACCGCATAACGTCCTAAAACTAGCTAATTCTGGTTTTGACAGTGGTTCAACAGGCTGAATACATCACAGGGGCACTGGATTATGCGGATGGTCAGCATAAACGGGGACAACAGAGATGAAAGCCATGCTAGTTATGTTGTATTCCTCTCGTCAGCCAGAGGTGTTCGCCTGCACGGTATGAATTCTTCTACCACTTTGTACCAAGTCTCCTAACCAGCCCGTTGTCTTGAAGAGTTCGTCTACTGCGACATACGAGCATCGACACGTACCGCCCCGTAATGCTTCAAGAACCGGCCCCACATCGGCGCATAATCCTTTCTCACATGCATCGTCTTCGGGTCCTTCTGCTCTCTGACGCTCCTCGCAATGGGCCACAGTACTCGGCTCGCGCCATCCTCCCATCCAATGGGTCTCTCGCCACCGCGCGCGTCCTCGTACTCGGGCGCAGCGCTCATGTAACCGGGGTCCACGGTGTTCATTGCCACCTTGTGCTTCTTCCAGGCCGTGGCCGCCTCGGTCTCGGTGATCATGTTGAGCCCGGCTTTGGACATGTTGGTGTGCACGTGGTGGCCCCTCTTGGCTGAACTGTTGCGGTCCGCCTCGAAGATGCCCTCTCTCGACGACACGTTGACGATGTGCCCGTCTTGCATGTCGGGCAACAGCTCGCGGATCAGGATGAGGGGCACGAAGGTGTTGACGCTGTGCACTGTGATGACGTCCTCGTATGGGATATCGGAGAGAGACTGGACCCAAGAAGATGGCCCTGGAGGCGAAGAAATTTGCATATTCGACATTGGCGTCTCTATGACAGCGGAGTCCGTTTGCGACGCTGCCTCAAGAAGGTTCATATCCTGGCCAGAAATCCCCGGAAGAGAAGCGCCGCCACGAACCCGCGCGGTATATCCCCTGCGCAAAACAACCTTATTATCAGCATCTGACGCCGCCGATTGCTCGAGCAGCTCCTTCTCTCGCGTAGTAGCGATCTGCTCCTTGTTGATAGGATCAGTGAGAGTCTGCGCAGCATTGTTGATCAAAATGTCGAGTGTCCGGTCTTCCTCTCGCAGTATCGCCTTCGTAGCCTCGACCAGTGCGAATGCGTCTTTTGCCGCTCTGAAATCTGCCCCGACGATCCTGAGCCGGTCTTTCCAGTCCTCAAAGTCGAGCTCCTTTTGGTAGCGCGAGAAGGCGTCCTCCGGGTACCGCGACGAGGCGATGACGAACGCACCGCAGCGAAGCAGGCGCAGAGCTGTATGGAAGCCCAAGTTGATGCGCGCGCCGGTCACTAGCGCCGTCTTTTGCAACAGCCAAAGGTGTCCCGGCATCGAATATGCTCTCTCGACTAGATTGAAATCGCCGCATGCAAAGCACATCGATCTCAGTGTCTTGTGCCGCTGCTCCTGGCTGAGCGACCTGCTGCAGACATAACACAGTTGTCGTTGTGGAATCTGATTCTGGTATCCCTGAACATCTTCGCTTTTCAGCCCATCTGCGGCCTCCTTCTTCTGAGGCTTCTTGAGGCGATCCTTGATGGACTTGATCATGCTATTGTACCGCCGCCCAGCTATTTGGCGGTCCCATGTTTGACTCCATCCCTCAGGCCAGATGTGTCTGGCCACCTCTACAGCCCTCGCCGAGGGCCACTTGGGCATATAAAGGGCGGTGAGACTCGGAAGCCCCGCCGTCTCTGTTCTCTTTGACTGGTCGTGCTTTGACAGGTCGTGGTCGGCTTGCAGTTGCCTAGCCACCTCCTCCACGGGTGCGTTGTCGATGAAATCTCGAAAGTCGGATAGCTCAAGTAACATCTCTGTTTTCGGTGGTGTCGTCTTCCCGTAGGTATTCATGTCAATACCCCTCCGGGAACGGTTGTAGTATCTCGAAGGATACTTTTGAAAGTCTTCTGCCCAGGTGACGTTGTGAGATTCGATCCATTTGACGCAGCGCAGGAAAGAATCCAGCCATGCCATCTCCTTTGGGGTTGCGGGGAAGAAGTTCCCGTACTTCCTGGAATCCGTCCTGACCTTCCACCGATCCCTCATAACTTCCCTCTGGAAGTCAATGTAGTCCTGTTCGTATACCACAGATCTTATGCGAGGGAAGGTGCCCTCGTAGGTGTGGATGATTTTGACGCCCTCCGCGGCTGTCTGAAAATCCTTTCGAAGGTCCGCATTAATCCCGGTTATGTTGGCAATCTTCCTTTCCATTCTTTGGTCCTCGGACTCCTTGTCGTCCTCGTCCTCGTCCCTCGTCGGCAAAGGTATATTCTCTAGGAATACGGAGAATATCCGAAAGCAGATGTCTTGAGGCACCAATACCGGATGACGATACATCATGTACGACTTGGACTTCTTCCACGTTCGAGCTCGACCGCGGAGCTCTCTCGTGATATGTCGCGGATTCTTTACGCCGTAGTATCCAGACTTCGAAGACATCAAATAACCTGGATACATCTCGAATAAGTCGGCAAGATGCCGAAGCTCAGATGACCTGGCTTCTTTCAATCGCCGATGCCCGCTGAAAAGATTTGGCAGCAGCTCGATACACTCCGCCACGGTCTTCATACGTGACCCTTCAGGTCGCTCCTTGGGTACGCCATCCAAGGGATAGTAGTCCGACAGGTCCACATGGTCGGGAGCGAACTGGCACACGGCCTTGAGGCTGACGTTCCTTGAGTTGCGCTGATTCCCAAAGAAGTTCTCGTCCCAGAGGATCTCGTTATTGAAGATGGTCTCGAGGTCTTTCTCGAGCTTCTCCATGAACTCCAACCCGGTGGTTTTTCTCTTCTTGAAGTCGTAGCACATATAGTCCATCTCTGGTAACCGAAAGCGGCTGCTCACGACCCTCCGATCAGTGATCAGCAACGATAGCTGGTTGAAGGCCACCCAAAGCTTGGACAGGCGGCCGAGGTCCACATTTCGCAGGCCCGACCAAGCGGCGCTTCTACTGATCGCGGCCTTCAAAGCCGAGCCACCATCGTCAATACTGTTCTCGGCGGCAAGGAGATCAAGAACCCTGTCAAGAGGTAGGACGTCGATGATTTCCAGGACGAGCTCAACGGCAGTCACCGAGAGGCGGCGGGCAGTGCGCGTTAAGCTGGGTGGGATGGGTTGGTTCATGTTGGACTGCATTCTGGACTGACTGTATCGTGAGCGAATCTGCATGTGCACTGAAGTTCTAGTAGAGTAACAACTTGAACAAAATGGATTAAGCGCTGTTATTATAGGCCATAGCCAGGCTTCGGAGATCCGTCTGTGACTCAGCGGTCGGGCGTAAGGGTCGTCACCTGGTACATGGCCGTAAGGGTATGTTCAGAGACAGACCATAGAGGTAACGACGACGACGACGACGACGACAACGATAACAACGGACAACGACGACGGCAGCAATGGACGACGACGACGATAACAAGAGCGAAATTGAGTATATTTAATCTCTCAAAAACGAATCGCTCTAGTCCAGAAACCCAAGGCGGTCTCTTTCCTTCGGCGTGATGAAAGATGCAAAGTTGCGCCAGCAAGCCTTCCGGACAATCAGAAGGATAACTCTAAACGATTCCTTCCCTTCGTCGCTTCTACCTTTAGTCGTATCTATGCTTCGTCGACCTTAGCTGCATCCATAACCTTCATGGCGACTTGTCTAATACAGTCCTCCTTAGCCTTTTAGGTACATCATCCAGTTCACTTGTTGGATGGATGATGCACCTTTAATGACCTACGCTCATGCCATTCCTACTGTCAAACAAGTCTGTGACTACCTTGCTGTCCGTCTTGATACAACTTACCACAGCGAAACCTCACGCTAAGGTCAAAAGAGGCCAGCCTGAAAATGGAGCCTCGCCGACTCCCTGCCCTTCCATCAACCCATGCACGATGCTGTCACCGATCAAATGGTACAGCCCGTCCCCCGCCCCCTTCCTCAGTACCACTGGCATACTGCAACCCTGTATCAAAAAGAGCTCATCGCCGGGCTTGCAGGAGCTGGTCGCCCAACCCAAATTATTTTGGTCAGTGGTAAACAGCCGCATTCCCATGTTAACTGAGGTATAGCACCGCATTGCCTTCTTCTCCGTATCCTCGCGGATCTTTTTCGAGGAAGCGCATAACCAGTTTGCCAGGGGAACGCCGTCGATCTTGAAATCCAAATTCTGCCGACAAAAGAGCCAGTGGTAAAACCGCGGAATAGACTCCCGAACAGATTCCCGCACGGAACGAGTTAGTAGATAGTGGACGTCTCCGATCTTGATCTTCGCCGCTTTCTTGTACTTGTTGTTCGGAAGCAGGTCATACAACAGCCAGCAAAGCGAGATGAGGCGTTCCACTTTGCGAGCACCGTATTTGCGCACCCGGACCAACTTTCCCAACGCGCCGCCGTCATTGGCCTCTGACTCCGTAGCTGAGCACTGTGTGATGCGGCCGATTCTCTTCGATCGCACCTGCAACCGGGCGTTACTAAGAAGGGTCCAATATGTTCGAGAATCCTTCGTGGCCGTCCACTTCTTGATTATTGTGCGCGATCCGAATCTGCGATCGGATCTCTCTGCCACGAAGCGACTTTCTCCAGTTAAGTAGTCGTTGATTCTCTTGTCACCCCAGGTTGCGGGATCGTGCCATTGAGGCCACCAAGTATTTTTGAAGTGCCGTGGAAGGACGATCATGTCGCCGTCGGCGTAGTGCCTGACGAGCCGCCAAGCGGTTTTTCGATTCACGATATCGATGTCCTCCCCGTAGTTGGGAAAAGGAACAATGTCCCTGCCATCAACTGCTAAGTGCTTTAAAGCATAAAGGCGATCTCTGGGGTTGGTGCACTGTGCGTCTTGGGACAGGATGAGGGCGTTGATGAGACAGATGGGCGTTTCCCGAAACTGGCGGAACCTCAAGAGACGGTCGACGTGCTGGAACTGTGTGGAAATTGTCAAGGACTCCGCCTCTTTTGCCGTGGATGCCAAGACTTTGCACGTGGAGATGGCCTTTTGCAGCTCCCACATAGGGAAGAATTGGCCGTTCCAAAAGAACTGAACGCTGTGTGACACAGCAACTTCTTGTATTATCCACGCACGACTCCAATAGTCTCGCTCCAGAACGCTCGATAGCGCTATCCGGTCTGATTTGGATGCCAATGGAGGCGGAGGGGCCGCCTTCTGTTTCTTATTGGATTTCTTGCCTTTGGGTTGCGGTGTGTCGCGTTTCCCCTCTCGCCAACTATGCAACGACCGGACAAGCGATCTTGCCCTTTCAAACACCGCGCGCTCTTCTGGCAGGCAATACCCCAGCCATGCCATAGTGTGGTATGCATATCTGTAAATGTCACCCATGCGGTCCACTTGATAAGCCACCTCTTCAAGATTGTCTTGGTTGATACAGAGTTGGTCAGCCCACACAGTGTGGTGCTCCCGATGGCGCAACTCTTGAAGAGCATGAGCAAGAGCGATTGGAACCTTATTATGCTTCCCCGATATAGTCATGGCAACCTTGGCACTATCGGAACCCCCCCAAAAGTATGAGAGTGCCACGTATTTATATCTTTCGGCCTCTTCTAGTGGAAGCTGCTTCAAGCGGCACTCTATCGGACTTCTTGGATTTTTGTCAGGCGTGATGATGATGAGTCGAATTTCTCCATCCTTAAAACTGAGGGGGTCGTATGCAATGTTCCGGGCGTAATTGGTTGCTGGGCGATACGAATCTGCTGTGGGATCATGATGAGACCAGGCAGGATAAGGTGGGCGATAGTTGCTTGCCATGCTGCATCGGACTGCTGCTTGGCTTGTCGATTTGTTTGAGGATGCCTGGACTTGAGAAGCTACGGTGCCAACCAGTCAGCGTCGAAAGAAAATGTATTATGGATGATAGACACTCAAGTGGCCAGATGCGTTATTAAACAAAACAACCAGTACCCATGCACATTAACCAAGTCTATCTTCGAGTCCACATTGATCCAAAAGCATTGGTGATTGATGCATAGAAAAGACATCAGAACCAGGGTCAGCTGCAGAGCGTAAGCAGGCTGGCTGAGTGGATCGCAGACGCTTAGCCTAGCCCCAATGACCTGTTTCCCTGTAGGCCCAAAACGGACAAACGTCCTGTTGCTGCATGCATTGAGGAGTTCTTTTCTGCACCGGTTTTGCGCTAACTACAGTCCAAGTGGGAGCATGTCCAAATAATATGATCAGAACCTCATGCCAAATGGACGCCTTGCGACGCCTTCCTGTTTGGGGCGCGAACCACCTTGTCCGGAAACTAGCCTCGGACGGGAACTAGTCTCGGAGACAGACCCCACTTCCCCGGCCATCCTCCCGAATCAAAAGTGGACCCTCGGGAACGTAGTCCGGGAAGCACGGAGTCCTCTGCAAACGCAGCGCCCCAAAATAACCACGGTCCCTCAAATGACCTCAATTCAGAGGCGAGACACCTCCAACGAAGGTTCATATTCCCGTGGAAATTTCACAAAACCATCACCACACTTGCCTCCCAAAATAAACTCGAGTCATGCCGTCGTAGCCAGACCGCGGATCGGACATTGACCCTCAACCCCCGACGCCCTTCCCTCCCCTACATCCCGTACATCCCGTACCTACACCGTAAATCAAACGTCGCCGCCCCCAAGTGCCCACGAAACTCCTGCCCAAATCTCCCCGGAACCAAACAAACCCATTCTCGCGGGAGGACCCTGCACACACCCATAATGTTGAAGAGAAAAGGTCCAAGCTCCTTTTCATGCCTGGACTGAACCTGAAGTCAACGCCGGCAGTCGGCGGTCTCGCCGCTCGGTGGATCTACGAAGCCCAATGCCAGGGGTATCCCCGGCTCCGCGGCCATCGCGGGAGACAGGTCGATCTGATGTTTGCTTCCCCCAAGGGGAAAATGCGAAAGCGGGTGCTTCCCTAAGTTTAAGCTCCGCTCCGCTCCCACACCTTTCTTCAAACGCTGTCCTTATCCACTTTAAGCTACCTTGCCTTTCTTCAAGCTGGCCGCAAGTCGCCACACTTGCAACCTCATCCTACGACGACATATTTACGATGGCGTCGCCGGAGCCGGGACAGCAGCCTCTGGTGAGCTCCCTCTTCTCTCGAACGATGGTTTTGGGTTGTTGCTGATGAGTGTCGGTGAACAGGCTCCTGACGACTTTGATTCCGACTCTGTCATTTCCGAGGTGCGTTGCGCGAGATCCCCACATTTCTGTCTTTCCCGTCCCCCCTTTTGATGGACCACGCGTCTGAGTTTCATGTTGGCGGTTGGTGATGTTGTTGACTGACTGCGAATGCGAAATAAGCCGCCCGAGAGCTTAGAGTCGATCCGGAGCAGCGTGTTGAGATTCCATGTCGAGAATGGGCGGACGTACCATGCGATGAGCTCGGGGAGTAAGTTGCGGTGAAGCTATTCGTGGAGATGTGGCATGGCGGCTGATGCGGGTTGCGGCTGGCAGAGTACTCGTTTCCCAACGATGAGAGGGAAGCCGAGAGGTTAGGTATGAGAGTCCACTGAGAGTGAGGCGTTGGTTCGTCGGCTGATGAGAGACAGATTTGCAACACCACATGTGGATACTGACGCTCCGCGGAAAGCTGTGTCTGTGTCCCAAGGGCGAGGAGGAGAACAAGCGCGTCTTGGACTGCGGCACCGGCACGGGAATCTGGGCGATGGAATACGGTGCGGCTCCCTTCCCTCTCTCCGCAGCATGAATAGGCACTGACGCTCCTTTAGCCGACGCACACCCCGAAGCTCAAGTCAAACACTCACCTCCCTCATCTCACTCTCACTAACACTCACCAAGGTCATCGGCGTCGACCTAAGCCCCATGCAACCATCATGGGTGCCCCCAAACCTCTCCTTCGAGCTCGACGACCTCGAAAAAGACTGGACCTGGTCCAAGCCCTTCGACTTCATCTTCGGCCGCGTCCTCGCGGGCTCCATCTCCTCGTACCCGGACTTCTTCGCCAAAGCCTACGCGCACCTCGAGCCCGGCGGCTACCTCGAGATGCAGGACTTCGCCCTCCCCTACCGCTGCGACGACGGCACGCTCCCCCCCTCATCCCCGCTGCACCGGCTGTCGACGCTCTTCCGCGAGGGCACCGCCAAGGCCGGGCGGCGGATGGACCTCGCGCCGGCGTACGCGCGCATGATGGAGGCGGCGGGCTTTGAATGCGTGACGGAGTGGACGAGCAAGTGGCCGATGAACAGGTGGCCGCGGGACCCGCATTACAAGGAGATCGGGATGTGGACGCACGCGAATCTGGATACCGGGCTGGAGGGCCTGACGCTGGCGCTGTTTACGCGGTTTCTGGGCTGGAGCAGGGACGAGACGCTGGCGTTCTGCGCGGAGGTGAGGATGGCGTTGAGGGATTGTCGGACGCATGCGTATTTGCCGATGTGAGTTTTTCCCCGTGTGAGGTGGTGGGAGGTTGCTGACGGTGGGCAGATATGTTGTGTATGGACGGAAGCCGGTGGGGAAGACGGCGGCGAGGGCGGGGGAGGGCGGGACGGAGGG